>SNQN01009054.1:4337-17716 GCA_008642245.1 Bassia scoparia | reverse complement strand
CGATGCATTACTTCACATATTTCGAGCTTTTTACGAGTCAATGCTGCGTCTTTCAAAATGAAAAAATGATCAAAAACGTGGGTATGATTTTCGGACATTGCTTACTCATTTGCGGGAAACACATTTATGGTGTCTACGAAGCCATTGACTGAGTCTGGAGGAGACAAAAGACAAGTATTTCGTATTTGGGACGGAGAGCAAACTCAAGACGTTTGCGACCATTGATTTGCCCCTTTTTTTTCGCCGGTAATCTGATTCAAAATAATACGGTTAGTTTTACCTGTAGCCGTGGTCCCGTGCCGGTTACGCCACCATTTTCCTTCGATGTGCAATACTCTTGGAATAATTGCTTGAGCGTCGGAATTTCTGGGTGCGAGAGAAAATTCCAAAACGCCTAAAAAGATATGTCATAGCGAAGTTTTCTGGCGCGCGGAGGAAAAATTAGTTCAAAACTCGAAAGGATGTGTATGCAGCGGAATTTCTGGTTGACGGGAAGCAAATTTCCAAAACCCGAAAGAGAGTAGGAGTGGAATTCTGGTGCGAGAGCGAATTAAAGAAATTCCGGAAGTAGTGTGTGTGGAATTTCTGGTGCGGGAGGAAGATCCAAACCGAAAGGATGCATATGTGGAAATTTCTGGGTGCGGGAGAAATTCAAAAACTCCGAGAAGGATGTGTGTATGCAAAATTTTTGTGTGCGGGAGAAGAATCTCTAATACCCGAATGAGTGCGTATGTGGAACTTTCCTAGTGCGGGATGAAAATTCCAAAATCCGAAATGTGTGGTGTTGCGGAATTTTTGGTGCGGGAGCAAATTAAATTCCAAAACCCGAAAGCAAATTTCCGATTCTTCTCGATTGTTCTCAGATTCTTTTCGGATTAAATGAACTTAGACACCCCTTTTGCAAGAAAAATACGGTTCTAAGGGGAGTTCTATAAAATCATGTATTTTTAGGTATTTATTTAAAGTATTGTTTTGATTTTTTTATGTATATTTTTTTGTGTTTTGATTGTTGGTAGAGCTATATGTACGAAGATACTAGGGTCATGAACACAGATATCGATAGACCTGCAAATCGAAAGATAAGATCAAATAATACTAGTACACACCTCAAAAATGAGGATGAATGCAAGAAATTGTGAAACTATAAAATTCACAGTGTCAATTTAAAAGATCACCAAAGTTAAATAGAAATTCTACATAAGAAATAAATAAGAATAAAGAAAAGATATCTATTTGGGCCTATGTGTAGCAACCTTGACATAAGATTCGAGCTTACTTCAGCATATTTGAAGCTTTTTATCGAGTTCAAGCTGCGTCTCAGAATCATAATTAACGAGAAAGTCGAGGAAGATATCTCAATTCATCAGGTACTCGACTTCGAGGAAGTCACATTTAGTGTACGATGAAGCTATCATCCATTTGGACTATTTAATGAGAGACAAGAAGTAACAAGAGTAGCGAGATGGGAGACGGAGACGCAACTTCAAGACGTTTTGCGACCGCTGATTTGCCACTTTTTGTCGTCCGTACTTACAAAATAACGGTTTAGTTTTACCTGTAGCCGTGTATCCCCAATGACAGTCAGATTGTGCTGGATATGAAATAGTCTGGAATAAATGCTTGCTCATTCTCTGGTAAGGCGTAATGAGAAAAATCACACACAACCCACAGCAAGCAATGGCAGTAGCAGAAATCTGCGCGCGGGCAGAAGAATACTTCGCAAAACCCCGAAGGATGACTATGTCGGAATTTCCTGGGCAGGAGCAAATTCCAAAACCGAAAGAATGTGTGAGTGAATTTCTGGTGCGGGAGCGAATTCCAAAAACCAAAAGAGTGGTGTGTGAATTTCTGGTGGCGGGAGAAGATTCCAAAACCGCAAAAGAGTGGCATATTGTGGAATTTCTGGTGCGGGAGTAAAATCCAAAAACCCGAAAGCAGTGTGTGTGCTGGAATTTCTAGGTGGAGACAAATTCCAAAACCCGAGAGATGTTGTGTATGCGAAATTTTTGTGCGAGGAAGATTCAAATACCCGAATGAGTTCGTTGTGAGATTTCTAGTGGCGGAGAAAATTCCAACCCGAAAGATGTATGTGTGTGCGGAATTTTGGTGCGAGCAAAATAAATTCCAAAACCCGAGAGCAAATTCGATTTCTTCTCGATTGTTTGTCTCGATTCTTCTCGATTAAAAATGTAACTTAGACACCTCTTGTTGTGCAAGAAATGTACGGTTCTAAGGGGAATTCTAGACAACAGATTCCACTGTATGTTTAGTTTTTTAAATATTTTTGATTTTTTGTGTATTTTTTTGTACTTTGTTTTGTAAATATTCGTGAAAATAATTCATAGAGAAATTATTGAAAAATCGAAAATCATCTAAGAAAATACTGGTGAATTAAAAAATGAGAAGAATGCAATAAATGTGGAAATTTTTAAACCAACAAGTTTAAATGTGATTTGTAAAAAAACCTAAGTTAATTTGAATAATCAACAAATATAAATAAATAAAAGAAATAAACACGAAAATGATGTTTTGCCTCTAATTTGACCCTTGACACAGAAGTGATTGTCGAGCATTTGTAACTCAACATATTTCGAGTTTTTAACGAAGTTCAACTGCGTTTTCAGAATCGAAGATTGATATCACGAAAATAAAAAAGAAAACGTGGCTTATTTCATCATCGGTTATCATTTAGCGTAGCTACACATTTAGGTTCTAGCAGAAGACCCCACTTTGACCGAGTCAGGAAACACGAAACACAAAGTATGTGCGATTTGGGGACTGAGAGCAACTCAAGGACTATCTTGCGACCTCTTCCGATCTTGCGCGTTATTTTCGCCATACTATCTAAAGAGGACTCTTTCAGCAATGTGCTTACCTCACAGCCCAGCACGCCCCTCGCTTCGTCAATGTTCCCCGCTTTGATGTGCATTACCTTGGATTAATTGTCTTGACTCCGAAGTCGTTCTGGCAGGATGGAAAGAAACACTTCTAGAAAACCCGAAAGGATGTGTCATTCGAGCAGAGAGTTCACAGATATGTCTATCAGAAAAACACCACACACACGAGCGCTGTTCAATAGACAAGCGAATTTTCGTGGTTGCGGGACGACAATTCCAAAACCCGAAGAGTGTGTGGTGTGGAAGTTTTCTGGTTGCGGGAAGCGAGATGGTCGCAAAACCGCGGAAAAAGGACGTGCGCGTATAGTGAATATTCTAGTGCGGCGAGAAAATTCAAAACCCGAAGGAGTGTGTGTGCGGAATGTTCTAAGTTGCGGGACCAAGATCCAAGAACCCAAGAGATGTCTGTATGCGGTAATTCTGTGCGGGGAGAAAATGCCAAAACCTCAGAATGGAGTCGTAGTGGAATTCTGTGCGAGAAAGATAAAAATTCCAGAAATCTCCAGAGAAGATGTGCTAAATCCTGGCACAACAATCCGAAACACCGAGAGAAATCTGATTCCTCTCTGATTCTCTCACCACCTTCTTACCGGATATGCGATAACCTAAACACCCCCTTATGCAGAAAATACGTTCAAGGGGATCTAGAATCCATTCCAATGTATTTGTTGGATATTTTTAAAAGTATTTTGTTATTTTTTAGTTTTTTTTGTATTTAATTTTGTAAATATGGTAATAATTTCAATATGAAAATTATATAGAAAAATGCGAGAAAAAATAATGCTAAAAATACTGGTGAACTGAAAATAGAAGAATGCATATGAGAATGTTGAAACTTATGAAAATCACTAGTGTAAATTATTGATATAAAAATCTAAAGTTAAAAAGAAAATTACAAATAGAAAATAAATAAAAAAAGTAAAGAAAATACTATTTTGCCTCTTTATTGTCCCTTAGCACTATTTGCACGAGCATTAACTTCACCGATATTACGAGCTATTTTAACACGAGCTTCGACCCGCTACTTTCAGAATCAAATTTGATCACGAAATGTATGTTTTCATCATCGGTTACTCCATCGTTTGGCAGAGCACCAATTGAGTGGTCTTCGTGAACAGAAAGCCTCCCATTGTCTAGCCGGAGAGACGAAATTCTAGACAAGATGAGAAGGACAAATATTCGATGGGACAGAGCACTCAAAGACGTTCTGCGAGCCCTGTATTTGCCCTTGATTATCATCTCGATACCTGCTAAAATAACGGCTTAGTACCTTACCTCATGTCCCGTAGCGGTCAGAATTCTTTGATGTGCTGTACTGAAAAAATGCTTGCGTGGAATTTATTGTATACGGAGATAAATTCTAAAACCTGAAGGAAGTGTGCATAGGAATTTTGGTGTGGAGAAAAATTTCGAAAACCTCGAAAAGGATGTGTAATGCGAATTGTATGTGCGGGAGCTGAATTCCAAAACCAAAGAGGTGTGCTGATATTTCTGGTGCGGGAGCATAATTCCAAAACTCCGAAAGAGTGTAGTGTGAATTTCCTGTGCGGAGAAAATTTCGCTCAAATCCGGAAAGAGGTGTCCGTTGGAATCTTCTAGGCGGAGCAAATTCCAAAAAACCCGAGGAGGCAGGGTCGTATGCGGAGTCGTTAGTGCTTCGAGGAAGGATTCCTATTACCTTCGAATGTGAGGTGCTATGTGGAATTTGTGTGCTGGAGAAAAGTCCAAAACCCGAAAGAGTGTGTGTGCGTAATTTCTGTGGCGGGCATAATTTCGAAACCTGAGAGCAAATTCAGCGATCTTCTCGATTCCTCTCGGATATGAATGAACCCAGACCACCCCCTTGTTTCAGAAGAAAATACGTTCTTAGGGAATCTAAACATTCGATGAATGTTTGTATAGTTAATAGTATTTTTGATTTTTCATGTTTGTTTGTATTTTGATTTTGTAAATATGTAAAATAATTCATTTATAGAAAATTATAGAAAAATCTGAAGAAAATAATCTAAAAATTACTCGTAACTCTAGGAAAAATGAAAAGAAATGCATATGAAATGTGGAAACTGATGAAGAATCACCAGGTAAATTTTTGTAAAAAACGCTAAAGTAAATTGAAAATTCTACAAATAGGAAAATAAATAAAGAAAAAAAAAAAATAATTTTGCCTCTAATTAACCCGTTAACACATGATTCGAGCATTACTTTCACATAGTTCGACTTTACGAGTCAATGCTCTTTTCATAATCAAATTGATGACGAAAGCGGGTATTTTCACTCCATCGTTACTCCATTATCGGGAGCACATTTAGATTGTTCACAGAACCCCGACTTTTGACCGAGTGCAGAAAGACAAAAACCACAAATAATTCATTTTGGATACGGAGAGCAACTCAAACATCTGCGACCCTAGGGCCTCGATTTGCCCTTTTTTTTCCGCGCCGTATCTTGCAAAATAACGTTATTTTACTGTAGCCCTGGCTCCCTCGCTGCGTCAGTATTGTTCTTGATGGTGAATGCATCCTTGATAATTGCTTGCGTCGAATTTTCTGGTGGGCGGGGTGCAGAAAATTCTAAAACCCTATAAGGATTGTTGCGATGTGGCGGATTTCAGTGTGGGAGAAAATTCCGAAAACCCGAAAGGATTGGTATACGGAATCTGGTGCGGGAGTCAAAGTTCCAAAAACCCGAAAGAGTGTGCAGTAAGGATATTTCTAGTGGCGTGGAGAAAATTCAAAACCCGAAGTGAGTGTGTGTGCGGGAGATTTCTAATGCGGTGGATGCAGAAATTCGCAAACCAAGAGGGATCTTATGCGAATGTCTGGTGCGGGAGAAATCCAAAACCCGAATGGAGTCGTAGGTGGAAATTTCTGGTGCTGGGAGAAAATTTCTCGAAACGCCGAAAGTAGTGGTGTGTGCTGAATTTGTTGTGGTGGAGCAAATTCCCGAAACCCGAGGCAATTCTGGATTCTTCTCGATTCTTCTCGTGAGTTGAATGGAACCATAAACATCCCCCTTTTGCAAGAAAATACGGTTCAGGGGTTCTAAGAGGACAGTTTCTCGTTGTAGGACTCGCACACACACACCCACTCCTGCTCGTCATTTTCGGGAATAAATTGGTGGTGAATATATATCTAAGCGCTCCTCGTTCCTTGTCGAAAGTTCCCTACGGCGCCATGGGCTTTTCCGGTGGAAGTTGTGATGTAGGTATGATCCCTACGGATTGACCTTGTTTCCGGTGAAGGAAAGGTCCAGTAATGTAAGTTCCGGTTGGAAGCGCCTCGTTTCTAGGTCGAAAGTGCCCACCATAGCGGCTGACCGTGCTTTCGGAGTAATGTGTATGTAAAAGACTTCCTAACGGCGTGGACCTTGGTTTTGGGAAGAATGTTGCCGTATGAGGCAACAAAATCGCGTATAGCGATAATGCCGTATAGGCGTGAGAAATCTGATGTATTTTGTATTCTGTAGAATATATGTCTTTCGAGCGCATTTTATAAAAATAAGAGCACACGAGAGAGAGCGCGAGAGCGTGCTCTATATCTATGAGACGTCTATATATATCCTATAAGACCACACGCTCGAATAGAAAGTGCGGAGGAGCGGAACGCGGTAAGAGCTTGGCGAGAAATCGCGAAGCGAAGACCGAAAGATTCTTATTTTGCTTATATTGCTGTATGGCGGAGAAACCATGAAGACCCGAAAGATTGGTTTTTGCTGGAATTTCTGTAGAACGGGAGAAATCGTTAGACAGCTGAAAAGATGGTTTTGCCTGGATTTGTTTGTAGCAGCGAGAAATCATCAGATCCGAAAGATGCTTGTGAATTTCTAGAGGCCCCCAAGATGAGTTGAGTGCCCCCTCATTTTCTTGTTGGCTTGCAAAGACACTGAAGCAGGGGGGTTGCTTGACGTGATCCCCATTTGTGCTTGTACAGTACACTTGATAATTTTGTTTCCAAAGCTTATCACGTGTGTATGGCTTATCGTGTTATGTAGTGTGAGTTGTCACTACACACAAAGAAGCCTTTAGAGACTTTAATTCGAGAGCGTTTGTGTAATGTAATGCTTATGGGCTAGCCTCCCAATGTCTCCTCGAGTGGGTAACCGGAACACTCCGTGAACTCATGAAACGCTGTCGAAGCCGGGAGGTGCAGGCCAAGACACTAACTAACTTAGCTTGAAACTAACGGGTTGTATGTATGTTATTGTATTTGTGTGTATGCATGGATGGTATGGATTTTGTGTTAATGTATTGATCTCTAGTATGCAATGGAAGGTCTGCGGACTTCCTCCCGAAAAAAACAAAAAATGACAATGCTCCTAGCATGATGGTGGCTTACTTGAAGTGAGATTTCTTTGATCGTCAGAATGGCAACATTTTGTATGCCCATGAGATGCCCTCAGAATGGCAACAAAAGAAAAAATGCAAACATTCTGATGTCGCCGATAAATGCCGTGCAGAAGTGCATTACTGAAGTGAGACTTGATGTATTGGCATTGATTATAATGTTGACGTAGCTATGCCTTATCGCCAACACTGAGGTCGAGACCATTTCATGACATCTCGTGTCCCATGGATTATCTTCAAAGGGTACGCGAGCAAGAGTGCACGATCTATCATCGCGAGCGAATGAATCTAATGTGGTCTTGAGCTGAGAGAGAAGAGCATACATTCTTCCGGCGCTTTGGAGTTCCTAGTAGTTGTCATATAAGTATGTGCCTCATTTCTATCGATGAAGACGGCCCTACTGCATACAGTTTCTGCGGAAAGTTAATGGAGTACAAAACATTCGTACTGACTTGCTTACCATCCCTCAACACAACTCGGCAGAGTGGCAATTCCTAACAGGGAAACAAGTCCATTCTTGAGCACACACCTGATGGCGACAGTGCTGAGCAAAGAATGGATATCGGTAAGCTTGATCATGCCGCTGTGGGCGTACCGGACCGCATTTAAAGACACCTTAGGTACGTCTCCATACCGGTGCGGCGTTGGTGTCTAGTGTAAAGGGCATGTCTATTGTGGTTGTCCGGTGAGTTTAGAGTATAAGGCTTTGGTGCATATCAGGAAAGCTTAATATGGAGCAAAATTGTGCTGTGGATAAGCCTTGCTGCAATGAAGTGACTTGGAGATGTCCTGTTGGGAGCTATGAAAGTCTGACGAGCTATAGGTAGGAGGAGACCGAGAAGCGATGGCATCGACAAAGGAGAAAATCTGAGATCTGTGAGTTTGTGGTATGTGGGGTACAAGGCATTGTTCAATTTCAAGTTAGAAACTCTTCGATTTGAGGATAGAAGACAATGTGACAAGTCAAAAGGTAAAGGCCAGCGATGAAGTTGTATCATGAGGGCGCTAGGCTGGCTCTTGCGGGAGGTGTACTCGAGGAACGTATCATGCCTGACAGGGCGTTCGGAGGTAATACGTCAGGTCTCGGATCGTTTAACAAGCGGCTTTGCGGGAGGTCGCAAGCCGTATTTAATGGCTTGTAGAAGAATTTATCTAGTGTAGGTAAGTGTAATAGAAACTTTGTGTAGGAGGATGAGGAATTGATTGAAATTTGGCGTAGATGCAGGTGTGAAGTGCCCGCAGGAGGTCCAAACCGATCGTTTTCGTTGATGAGCATTCTTTTGGGTCGATCGATGCTGCGTGCAAAGAAAGTTGGACCAGGGAACAACCGATCGTTTGGGTTGATCGTTGATTCAACAGCCGGATCGAAGCTGCAGGAGACGTGCGCTAAAAATCAACTCACATAGTCAAACCGAGTCGTTTAACTTCGGTTTGTCTGGGTCGATCGGGTCGGTTTGTTTTGGAAAACTCGGAACAGATAATCAGCTAGGGCCATACGACGTTCAGGTTTTAAACCGATTCGGGCTGTGGGGTGGTATTTGATTGTGGTCGATCATGGATGCAATGCTTGGGAAGTATGACATAGCCAGCAAACCGGATCGTTCCGGTCAAAGCGATGGGGTTGGGGGTTGGTAGTCTAGTTGTGGGACATCGGACTGTCCAGCTATTTGAAGTAAATTGAGATTCGGAAACCTCGAAACCGATCGGTTCAAGTCAACGATTGGTTTTGCATCATCGGATTGGATCTGAGCTCGATCGGTTTTTCGATCATTTGTAAGCGAATTACAATCTGCGACCAAACCGATGTTCAAATCAAATCGTATTCGGTGGGCTAATTATGCCTCAGTGAATCTAGCTTCTCATGATGGTTCTTCAGCGGATTGCACCTAATCCAATACTAATCCAACGGGGCTTGTCTCTTGCTATCTTTCTTTTTCTGATTTTGCCATATTAATCTCCATTCTTCATCTGCTTCATCATTTGATCTTCTTCATCCCCCCATAACTTCCATTAAACATTCATGATGCTTCAATAAGCGTCATAACTCATCATCTCTCATGGCCTAAAGATATGATCCATAAGTTCTGTGCTCACACCATCTCGCTCCTCTTTCATCCTCCTACAGCTGACACTCTCCAATCTCTCCTTCGCTCGACAATTTGTTTAAACCTCCATTTTTCTCACGTCGATCAAACGCCTACCACTTAGGGATTGATGCATCGTAAAGAGGATAAGTAAGAGCCGGAGAAGAGCCGACGCCGGTTCCACCGGTAGAAAGAGGATTAGGAGCGACTGCGAATGGGGTGCGCTTATTGCACTTGACAACACGACGGGACACCACGCCGAGCCCGATTACCCGACATCGTCATTCATCGTGGACGGTTTGCAAGAAGGTAGAGATCTCGTAATCACTACAAAGACCTGAGGGGTTCAACATACCCGTATTGCCATCGTTGTAATTTCATTGAAACACACGTTTAGAAGATTATGATTACAAAATTATTGATATTTAGGGATGGTGTTTGTAATAAATCAGGAGGATACATTCCCTAAAAAATTGCATTGGGAATGTCTATCGTCCTATCTGTTATGTTCTAACTATGGAGGAGTGAGATCGTCCATTCGTACCGGTCCGAATATAGTGTTCAAGACGGAGTTTAGCGCAATCGCGGTGCTCTCCAAGTGTGGTTGACCCATGTACCAACACATGGTAAAATGCCTCCTTTCCCGTACCAGCCGTGGCCCGTTATCTATGGGTCGGCGTTTAACTGGCCTTGCCCGTGTACGCACCACTACCAGAACATTTGCATGCCGTTTACTAAATCAACCGTGAATGTTATATGGAACGTTCAGCGGGGATCGTTTTCGTCGCTATGAGGCGGAACAAACATGACCCCATCAGAGCTGAAGATCGGTGGTTATCTGTGTCAACATGCCACCTATAAAATTAACATGGCATCATGTTAGTTCCGCCACAATGTACCGTTTTTGCGAGCTCAACGTTCCAATGACGTCAGCGGAGATAGTCCTTTAGGCTGGACATTGTTCGCAAGCAAGTACCGTAATTCGACTGATATTCCGGTACATAAGTAAAGAGTCTTCTCTGATCGACCCTACTACCCTCGACATCCCTTTGATGGATGTTGGGAAAACTTGGGTTCAAGTGGGTCTCTTGCAAAAGGGACGATCGAGTCGCCCCAACCCTCTGTCACTCTAACGAGTCCTCACACGGCTCTATTGCTCTGAACTCAATCACAGAGGTACATTTTTACTCCCGAATGGAGGTCAATCATCCACCTCTGCACAGAGGCCAAGAGGATACTCAGGCTGCAGACTTATCCTCCCCTCACCCCTGATTTACAATGCCGCTCATTTGGCAAGTATTAACAAGCCTTTGCCTCACCCAAAACTCAGCTTGGTGAGCAGTTTAGCGCGTATACATGCTTTTTACTGTTGCGAAGCCGAGTGGCATCTTCGCCTTGCCATGTTACCCTATGATAATTATCATCCCGCAAGCCAGTATTGGAACCCTGCAACGGTCCTCACCACTCTACGTGGTACCTCATACCCCCGAGTGGCTGTGGAACGCCATCAGGCAGTGCCGGTGGCTAGTGCGGCGGGTTTTGGGATCGGGATCCAGGGCAGGCTCAGGCCGTGGGATCTAGAAACATGATATAATGGAGCTGAAGTGCTTGCCCTGTTTCTCCCTAGGCATTGTGACATGCTAGATTCCGTTGGGGCGAAGCAAGCACTCTTTGAATGATTGGCCTGAGTATGTTATTATTGCTTTTAGTGTAGATTGTATTCGCGTCTAGTTTAGATTTATCTGCTTTCCTAGAAAGTATGATAGCTGTACCGATTCACCAGATGGGAGTTTACTACAATTACAAAAAAAAGCGAGTGCTTTCTTAGTGTAACTATAGAAAATAAATTAGTGATCTCCTACGCCTTGATATAATTGGATTTCGTTTGCAAAGCGATGGTTCCTCGTCCCCATGATGGAAAATGTTTCTATCTTGTGACTCTTGAACTCGACCTTTGTGAACTTGTGATTTCTTTTATGATTCTTAACTGGATTGGATGGAATGTTTAGGCCTGATGGGAGTTTCTTTTGGTAACGAGCAGAAACTTACCTTGAAGGATCTTGCTTAGAATCGATGTATGATCATGATTCTATCTTTGTGTATAGATCCTGGTGTGTCCAACTGTTCTCGTGTAGTGCCTGGGCTTGGGTTTGTCCTGGTTTGGACTATTTGGTCGTGTGTTAGATGATGACGGAGGGCTTTCTTTGTGAGGTAGCCGTGCTGTCAGTGTGTATAGAAAACCTCTATTATCCCTTGATCCCTTGTTTGAGCTATTCCCTTCATTTCAGATTACCTACATTAAAACCCACTAGTTTACCTTGTTCGGGAAACCCAAGTTGGCTTGGGGAGCATATTGATGGGTGTTGTGTATATGAGGGTGTTCTTATCAACGGCTCGGGATTGGGTTGATTGTTGGGGTGATTATTGGTGATGCGTATTAAGTTTTCGCGTAGCTTGAAGTAGTATGCATCGTCTATTGTATAAGTGCAAGGCAAAGCTGTATTTCCATCGCAATAAAAAAAAATAATCAAAAATCAAAAAATAAGGTTCGTATTCATCGATCTTTTAGTCCAATAATAGCCTAGCCAATTGATCCACTCTTATAATTAAAGAGTCGGTGTATCCAGTGTGGTTGTGGTTTCTGTTAGTACGGTTTTGGTTTCCTGAGTTGGAGTTTTGCTTGAAGTTGTCTTAAGTGCCCTAAGTCATTGGCTATCTGTGTTGATTGTAGAATCTAGAAAAATAGAAGAATGCAATGAAATGTTGAAATTATGAAAATCACTAGTGTAAATTATTTATAAAAATCCTAAAGTTAAAAAGAAAATTTTACAAATAGAAAATAAATAAAAAAATAAAAGAAAATACTTTTTGCCTCTTATTTGACCCTTGACACATGATTTCGAGCATTACTTCACATATTTCGAGCTTTTTACGAGTTCGACTCCGTCTTTTCAGAATCAAATTGATCACGAAACATGGTATGTTTCATCATCGGTTACTCATTTTGGGAGACACATTTAGGTTTCTACAGAAGCCCCCATTTTGTCTGAGTCCGGAGAGACGAAATTCTAACAAGATGAAAGACAAAGTATTCGATTTGGGACGAAGAGCAACTCAAGACGTTCTGCGACCCTTATTTGCCCTTTTTTTCACCGATACCTGCAAAATAACGGTTAGTTTTACCTGTACCCATGTCCCGTGCGGTCAGATTTCTTTGGATGTGCATGTATCCTTGGAATAATTTGCTTGCGTCGGAATTTTTGGTATAGGAGAAAATTCTAAAACCTGAAAGGATGTGTGCATGAGGAATTTTTGGTGTGGGAGAAAATTTCGAAACCCGAAAGGATGTGTATGCGGAATTTCTGGTGCGGGAGCGAATTCCAAAACCCGAAAGAGTGTGTGTGGAATTTCTGGTGCGGGAGCAAATTCCAAAACCCGAAAGAGTGGTATGTGGAATTTCTGGTGCGGGAGAAAATTCCAAATCCCGAAAGAGTGTGTCCGTGGAATTTCTAGTGCGGGAGCAAATTCCAAAACCCGAGAGGATGTCTGTATGCGGATTTTCTAGTGCTCGAGAAGATTCCAATACCCGAATGAGTGCGTATGTGGAATTTGTTGTGCGGGAGAAAATTCCAAAACCCGAAAGAGTGTGTGTGCGGAATTTCTGGTGCGGGAGCAAATTTCGAAACCTGAGAGCAAATTCAGATTCTTCTCGATTCTTCTCGAATTGAATGAACCCAGACACCCCCTTTTGCAAGAAAATACGGTTCTAGGGAATTCTAGAACATTCGATGTATTTTTTGGTATATTTAAAGTATTTTTTGATTTTTCATGTATTTTTTGTATTTTGATTTTTGTAAATATTGTAAAATAATTCATAGAAAATTATAGAAAAATCTGAAAAATAATCTAAAAATACTGGTGAACTCAGAAAAATGAGAAGAATGCAATGAAATGTGGAAACTATGAAAATCACCAGTGTAAATTTTTTTTAAAAAACCTAAAGTTAAATTGAAAATTCTACAAATAGAAAATAAATAAAAGAAATAAAAGAAAATA
>SNQN01009053.1:0-26816 GCA_008642245.1 Bassia scoparia | reverse complement strand
TGCTACTGACACTGCAGTATGTAACTGAGCATTGTGAGTCAGCTTCACAAGTTGGGGAAGCCTTAAATATCTTGCGGAAGGAGGTCATCTTGTGTTTAATAAACCTGTAGCAATATGAATTGCATGCTCAAAATTAACTGATTTGCATAACTGTTTTTTTTCCAGGGTGAATTACTTGCATGCAGTAAAATATTCTCGATTCTATTTTAGCTATTTCAGCTCAGGTAGGGTCAATCGTTGTCGTCAACGTTAAAAAGGTATTACTCTAATACTCTCTTTTACTTTAGAGCCATGCATATTACTCTAATACTCTCTTACGTCGCTCTGTTGAAGTGATTTTTCTTCTTTAGTAAGTTCAGCTAATCATTCTAAATTCTAAGTTTTATTTCATTTTTTTGAGGTTGTATTTGTTAATTTAAAATTATATTGAATTGTTTTCTATTATCGTTTTCATTATTTGGTTGTGTCATGGTTTTATAGTTGAATAGAATGAATTTATTTAACTGTAGTTGTCGCCTGGATGCTTGGTCAATTACTTGAATGATATGAGAAGATTCATTCAGTGGATATTTATGACKAAGAAGATATCTTACCCACAAATTTGGACATATACTGTATTTTCTAAATCTGTTGTTTAAGTTTGGAAATATGAAGTATTTGCTAAATGAGGAGTGAAAAGTCTTTAATTGTGTGTTTTTTAATTTTTAGTTATGGTCTATCTTTATAAATAATGCATTAATCTATAGCAGCAGAGAATGACCACGCACATATGAGAGCCAACATCAACTGCCTCTGATCGGAGTCTGTAGTTGCGTCTACTAATTAACTAGGCAACTGCCCTTGCCTTAGTTCGCAGAGTCCAAGTTGGAGGTATGCACTTTTGTGTTGCACTGCACAGTAGCCAAAGACAGCTGTTGTTGCTGCTGTGTATGCTGCTGCGGCGGTTCTAGCACACTCCCCGAGTCTACTGGCCCTGAATTGCTGCCTCATTGCGGTTGCACCCTTATGTCGCWGCTGCTGTTCTAGCATAAGCTAAAGACAATAAGGAAATGTAATCTAATTCTAGTTGTATATATACACTATATAGTATGTTTCTCGGTTTAGATGTATAGTTGGCATGCCTTGGCGATGAATTTTGTTTTTTAAAAGATTTCTTTCTTTGATATATATAAAATTACGAAAAATTTATCAAAATATCCCTAAATTTATTTTGCTGTTACGAAATATTATTCTCTCTATATATGATGCAAAAGAAGTGGATGCCTTCTTTTATAATTTGTGGTAAGATTTACAGTTGCCCTAAATGTTATTGGTTTTAGCAACCATATGAGTGACTTAAAAAGGTGGAATTAGAGACAACTAACAAATAGCGACAGACTTATGGTTGCCTCTAAACATAAGTACTCTGATTTGAAATATAACATGTTTGCCTCTAAAAGTTGGCATTAGGGGCAACCTGTAATTAGCGACAAACTCATGGTTGCCTCTAAATRTAAGTGGTTTTAGTAGAACCATGATTTGTATGCCTCTAAAAGGTGGCATTAGAGGCAACCTACAATTAGCGACGGAGGAATTAGTGGCAACAAATATATATTTAGAGGCAATTTATGGTTGCTTAAATATGTAACTTTTTTTGTAGTGTGTGATATCTATTTGACTCTTGTTTGATTTCTAGTTGGGGGGGACATCTTTTCTCCTTATTAGCATCCCCAAAAGTCCAAGGAATCCAATCCAAGGCACATTTTTGTTTTTCTTTTTTCATTTTTATTTTCCTTTTTGTTTTTGTTTTTCCTATTAAGTTCCTTGTGTTTTTGAAAACCTTTGCCTTGATTTCTTCTTATTTATGGAGTTGTGGGTCTTCTCTTTGGAAACCCTCATGAGACCTTCCTCGTCCTTCTTAGCGATTTGAGGGTTTAAAGGGCTTGTCACTAGTTGCTAAAAGTGACCGTGATTCCTACGAAAGCGAGTTAGTGTATAGTTTTCTTCTTTCTTTTCTTTTGCTTTGCTTTACTTTGCTTGAGGACACGCAAAGGTCCTAGTTCGGGGGAGTTGATAAGTGCCAAAAATGGTCACATTTCAGTACTTAATTCTTCCTTATTTTGGCCAACATGTGTGTTTCGATATCATTTCACTAGCCTTTTTGTTAGTTTTCAACTTTGTTTTGTTTTGCAAAGCTTCGTTGGTTTTTTTGTGGTTTTTATAAGTTATTCACTAGTTTTCTCTTCTTTTCTATTTTTGTACACTCAATTGCAAGTTTTGTAACTCATTACAAGTTGCCTAGATTTGCGCATGCTAGTTTTAGGCCTTCCCACTTGTTGGCTTGGTTGTGGTTGCTTAAGTTGAGGCTTAAGGCACTTGAACTCTTGCTCTAATACCTTCTTTGAGCCAAATATTTTTTCACACTTTGAATTTTCACTTGAGACTTTTTGCAATGGAAAGTAAACTTTGAGAGCTTTCCAAGAGTATGTTACAAGCTGCAATCCGATTAATGACCAAGAAGTTATGGCCTTGAAAGTTGAGTAGTTCAGCCACAGGGTCGCCCGCGCGTGCTTGGCACGTGCTTGTAAATTGCCTCAGGATTTCAATAAAGGTTTTTAAGTGAGCGCGCACTTCGAGGTGTGGCCAACGCGTCGGCCCGTGCGTGGTGGCATGCGCCTACGGCCTTCCCTCTTTCGTCTAGGAACTTTTTTGGAGCGGGCGCACATTTTGAGGTGCCCCGCGCATCGATCTGCGCCTACTAGGTCGACCCATGCCTGGCCCGCGCCTGCAACCCCTTTCCCTTGATTTTCCAGAAAATTTTTTAAGCGTGCGCGCATATCGAGGTTTCCCACGCTCTGGCCCATGCATCCCTAGGTGGCCCGCGCGTCGGCCCTCGCCGACGTGTCATCTCCATTTCATTGACTTTTTCGACGTTTGACCAATGTTGACTTGGCTTGGAGGAACATTTGGCACATGTTGTAATTAGTAATGGCATACTTGTAATTTTGATAAGATTGTAATTGAGCTTTATATATATAGTTTTAGGAGAGAGAAACAAACAAGTAGTGTTTTTAAAATAGAATTTTAGATTTCAATTTTAAATTTTATTTTTCTTTCAACTTCATCTTCTTTATTCTTCCATTAGAGAAGAGAGAGAAAGCTCCAAGTTCTTGGTAATTTTGCCCTAGTTTACTCATTTCTCTAACAATTTTAGCAAACTTTCAATGCTTTCCGTCAGGAATTTCAAGGTAATTCCATTTCCAGCTTTTGTTTTCAGTTTCAATGTTGTTTACTTCTTGTTTTTACTAAATTTCGAATTTCTAAGTTTATTGGGTTTAATTTTTGCTTTTGTTTTTGAGTTCTTTTGTTGATAATTAGCTTCTACTATTGTTTGTGAGGATTTTGGTAGTAGTTTTTCTTAATTTGGCTTAGTATAGTGTTGTTTCTTGAATACCCATTTTTGTTGTTTACAATTACTAGTTTTCATGGCTATTTCCTTGTCTTTTTCTGTTGCTTTTGATGATATCTTGCTTTTAAACATGGTTTGTGAGTTGATTAGTAGCTTAGGATTGCTAGGAATCCCATCTATAACTTATTTAGTGTCAGGATGATAATTAAACACTCACTCCAACCACCATTATTGCCATAAATTGTTATTTCTCTACCTTACTTTGTTTTGGATTTGGCCACCTAAGGTTTTGGGAGTGAGAGGTGCCTTAATCAATCCTTTGCAAGGGATTGTGAGGATTGATTTGGGTGTTTGTTTAATCCATTTTTGTTCAATTCTTGTGAGGAGTTTAGAGGACTTGGGTTTAAGCATGAATTGGGAGAGTTGGATGACTTGGGAAATGATTCCAACCACATTGCTAAACTAAGATTTCAATTACCCCTTTGTTGGATTTGAGATGATACTTTGATTGGCACAAATTCCTTTATATAGATGGGCATAACTAGCAACTCCTAAGTGTTTTAGCATTAATTATTTTCAAAGTCTTGTTTCTAGTTCAATATTAGCTTAGCTTTCAAAATTTCTCAATTCATGTTTGTTTTCTCACTAGTATAGATCGTTTAAACTTGAGCATTATTTTTTATTCCTTCCTTGTGGTTCGACTCATTACTTACTTATTATTGAGTATAGTTAGTGGTTTTGCTTTTACAAATTTTATTTGATAAGCCTCGATTAGGAATTTTCCAACGACCCTAGTTGAGAGCTCCATCAGGATCCCCAATGATTGGCTAGATTAGTGTTCATAGATGTATATATTGCACATATTTTTGTTGATACTATTTGTACCATTATGAAGCATGAGCAGGTGAAGTGAACTAAATTGCTCAGAATAGGTAAACTGTTTGGGGTGATAGAATAGTAAAGGAGAACAGCAGATGGCCACGTATATGTTCTTGCCAAAAAAACTCATGGTTTTGTGAAAGAATTAATTGAATATCTTTAACTGCTCTTAGTTGGGAAATTTATGCATTTCACTCTTCGTATTTTTGGCAAAAATCAAATTATTGGGTCCAACCCATCATCACGTGCCACATCATCTTTGGTAAGTTGAGGCATTTATTAGAAGTTACTTCCCTTGACTTCCACTTCCATAACGCAAACTGCTAACTCTCTCTCTCTCCTTGTTTTTGTTGCTTTCACTATATATTCCCCTCTTTTTTTATATTTTGATAATCACAACTCAAAAGTCATCTCTCGAAAAGCTCTATTTCACTCGTAAAGCATTACCTCAATTTGCGTGCAAGTTTTGATCGAAGAAAATTTCTGAACATGGGGAAGAAGGCAGCTACTAGTAAGGGAAACGGGAAAGGGAAAATGGCTATTGCTTCACAATCAGAGGCGCTTGCAACCACTAAGCACTCGAAAACGACCATCGACACCACAAAAACCACCGTATCTTGTCCATAACTTCAAACACCTCCTCTACCCGAAGAGTGGTACTCTGACACCACTGCAATAGCTACCATGCAACCACCTCCACCACTACAAAATCAACCCATAATTCCACCATCACCTCAAGTACCAATTCAACCACCACAAATCACCACACCACTACCTCAAACTGTACGGGCGTCGGGGCGTCGCCGGGCCGGACTGGGTCTGGTCCCTCTACCCTGGGGGCTACAATTAGTTGATAATTCGGATTTTGATTGAATTGAATTCTTGCTTTTGCATAGTGTGAGTATGCCTAGAGATGTGTGTTTATACTCGAAACGAGTAGATGAAGTCGCCACCGCACTTCTTTTGGGAAGCTGCGGAACCCGTTTTAAGTCTTGCCTATAATTGCATAAAGCAAGGCGAAGGACTCCATGTCTGGTAGTGCACCAAAGGTTTGGATTAGGGGACAAGGGTAAGGGTGAAGTAGTGCACAACACCCCCCCCCCCCGCGTCTAGCGGCCTCTACTCGGTCATTGCGAGTCCATTGTCAAAAAGACAACAACAAACAAAAAAATCCGTTTTCACCCTAAGCATGCAAATTACTATGTGGGTTGCTTAATAGAAATAGATGCACATAGGACTAATTTGTTGTTGCAACATGTGGTGTCTAGATCCGTATTAAAGAGTGCCTAAAAGCTAATTTGTCCAAGAATCAATCTTATTAGGCGTGAGAACATGTAATTTGCTGGTCTTTTTTAAGACTTAATAGTTGTGATTTTTAAGCATGCAAGCATTCAACAAGAATTAAAAGTTATGCCTAACATTGATTTTAATTCATGTCGAATGGTTGTTTAATCAATATTACATGCCAATTATATAGAAAGTCGAATTTCTAACAAGCATGCAAAAGGGTGTAAAGAAATTGAGACATTGGCCTCATACTAACCTTGCAACACGATGCTAATGATTGAGAACGATGCTAGGGACCCTTGCGAACTCGTATGAACACGAACAAACCCAAATCGAAGTCCAAGTGAACCAAGAACCCCAAATCGAACCAACAACTTGAAATCAACTCAAGATCTCAAATCAACTCGAACCAACAACTTAAAATCAACACGATGCTAATGATTGAGTTTTGAAATGTGTTCGATATGTTTAACAATGCTTTTGATTGTGTTTGAATGCTTTTGATTGTGTTTATGAGTGTATGAATGCAAGAATTTGTCTTTAAGTGCTAGATGAATTTTGAGACATTTTTAGAGAGAGAAAGTGGAGAGAAAATGGCAAAGCATGAGTTTATGTGAGGTGCAAATGTAGTATGTGAATTCGTCCAAATGAAGGTCGGAGTTCCTGTATTTATAGGAAAGGGTTGAAATCGAAATAAAACTAAAATAAAATCATATAAAATATATGCGTGAATTTATATGATTGCAACTGATTTTATTGCGATTTTTGGGATATTTGGTTGGTTCGCCTAGCCTCGAATAATGAGACCATATTGAAATAAAATCGAGATAAAATCATATAAAATATATGTGTGATTTATATGATTGCAACTGATTTTATTGCGATTTTGATTCATATTGCCCTTTTTTGAACATTGCGCATAATATAAAATCGAAATAAAATATCATTTAATTTTATTTGATTGCGATATTTTAACACAAAATCACTGATTTATTTGAGGAGATATTTGTGTGGGCGCCAAGCTCGAGTGTGGCACTGAAGCTCCCGAAATGAGCCGTTTTGCTTCGGTGTGTGTTTTTGCTTCGGAACTTCATAACTAATTTTCTATAACTCCAAAAATTATGGAAAAATATACATAAAAATCCTTGTAAAACATAGTGTGTTGTTATAAAGTTTCATGAATTTTGAAATTGTTTACATAATTTAATTAATTATCACAAAATTAATTAAATTGTTGAAAATTCCGAAAATTGCCAAAAATGCTTAGAAAAATTCCGAAAATTCTAGAAAAATGTTTTAAAATAAGTTAAATTTATTTTGAAACTAAAAATTACTTTTAAGGGTGCTTTGTTTCTATTAACGTGCCCGGTGTAGTGAAAACTTGCCTTTTAGGGTCTGTTAGGGCCCTAACTCTCTCTCAATTCAGCTTGTGTGTTGCAGGGGGTGTCTTGTCATCAGCCGTATTGGGCTAGGAACAAATGTAGGTATATACAGAAGCTCCCACTTTGGCTGAGTTTGTAGAGACCAAAGTCTTGTATAACGAAAGCCAAAGTACCCGGTACCTACAAAACAAATGCGTTAGTTTTAGCTGCACCTGCGGTTGTATTACTTGCTTACTTGCTGCTTGCTTACTTGATGCATGTATATTAGTCCTTCTGTTGATGTTCCTTTCTTTGCTAACCTACTTGCTTTCATCTCTATTAGTGCTCTTGTGTTCACTAAGGATTTTGGTGTGCGTGCTTTTGCTGTTATCTACCTTTATCCTTCTCAGTGCCTCTGTCCTGGACTTCATGGGGAACTTGTGTTCGTGCCTGCATCTATCTTTTAGCTTTGCTTCTGCCATCGTAAGAGAGAACGAACACTCTTTTATTGCCATTGTGAGAGAGCACAACCTCTTTTCATCATCGTTTGTGGGCCTAGTTTCATCTTTGTCATCGTGAGAGAGCACGATATCTTTATGTGAGAGAGCACAAACTCTTTAGTCTTGTTTCGTCTTAAGAGTTGTGAGAGGGCACAACCTCTTTAATTTTAATTCTGTTTTAGCTGTTGTGAGAGACCACAACCTCTTTAGCTTTAATTTCGTCTTGCTCTTGTAAGAGAGCACAATGTCTTTAGCTTTAATTCTGTCTTGGCTGTTGTGAGAGAGCACAAACTCTTTAACACCATCGTGAGAGAGCACGAACTCTTCATTGTGAGAGAGCACAACCTCTTTATATGAGATATCACAAACTCTTTAGCACCATCCTGAGAGAGGATGAACTCTTTATTGTGAGAGAGCACGAACTCTTGAAGTTAGACATCACAACCACTTTGGTACCATTGTGAGAGAGCACAACCTCTTTATGTGAGAGAGCACAAACTCTTTAGCACCATCGTGAAAGAGCATGAACTCTTCATTGTGAGAGAGCACAACCTCTTCATGTGAGAGAGCACAACCCCTTAATGTGAGAGAGCACAACCTCTTTGGTACCATCGTGAGAGAGCACAAAATCTTCATTGTGAGAGAGCACAACCTCTTTATGTGAGAGAGCACAAACTCTTTAGCACCATCGTAAGAGAGCACGAACTCTTTGTTGTGAGAGAGCACAACCTCTTCCTTGTGAGAGACCACAAACTCTTCATTGTGAGAGAGCACAACCTCTTCATTGTGAGAGGGCACAACCTCTTTATTGTGAGAGAGCACGAACTCTTGATGTGAGACAGCACAACCTCTTTGGTACCATCGTGAGAGAGCACGAACTCTTCATTGTGAGAGAGCATAACCTCTTTAAGTGAGAAAGCGCAAACGCTTTAGCATCATCTTGGGAGAGCACGAACTCTTCATTGTGAGAGAGCACAACCTCTTAATGTGAGAGAGCACTACCTCTTTATTGTGAGAGAGCACAACCTCTTTATACACCTTCATCTTCGCTCGAGAATCTGTCTCAATCTTTATCCCTTCTCAGTTAGTCGTACAGTAATACTCTTCAATGACCAATCTCTTTCAGTGCCCCCATCCAAGATTACCCCTCTTCAGTGCTTCTGTCCTGGAGAATGCTGCTCGTATCCTTTGCCTACTTTACTTGATCTGCGTATGCCCGCTTAACTCCTTTTGGGGCCACCGTCAAGGAAAACCTTCTTAACCCTTTTTCATGCCTGTCTAGTCTTCTTAACCCTTTTTCATGCCTGTCTAGTCTACTTATGCCTACTTAATTCATCTTCAATGCCACCGTCCAGGAAACTTAACGTCGCGTATAGCCGCGATCACATATAACGATATTTTTTGTTGGTGCCTGCTTGATCTGCTCATGCCTGCTTATCTTTCCTTCGGCTAAGCCATCAAAAAGACTTTTCACTTAGTGTTGTATACTGGCATCTTTTGCTGAAGTTATTGCTTAGGATGGTGTTACTAAGCTGCTAGGGATCTACTGTAGCTCGACAAGGGATTCTTTGATTTTGAGTTTTTTTTCTTTGACCTTTGTTTCTGCTCTTCTTTGTATTGTTGTCATTGTTCCTTCTAAATGCATGGTTATCATGGTATGACGTTTTGTAATGCTGGTGTTTTGAATTTGAGAAGGAATAGGGCATTCCTGCACTTGTATTAATGTTCACTTAATGCAAAGCGAATTGATGTCTTGAAGCCAGCCCCCCAAAACATTGTGTTTGGCTCAGGAAGCCAGTCCTTGTTTGCTAGACCAGGAGCCTAATGCATTGGTAGATACCCTGACCCATTGCTGATGTGAGATTTAGACTATAGCTTAGACGAAGCTTGACTTTGTTGAGTCGTGAGATGCTAGCAACGACGTGATTTACTTTGCTTTGGGGTTAGCCCCCATGGTTGTGTAACTGTAACATTTGCACTTAAAGGTGGACCCTACCTTTCCATTTGTTTGTTTTAGGACTCGCTTGGACTCCTTAGTCTTGAATTGACTTGTTTGACTTTCCATTGGTGCTTTTGTGAGCTGACTGACTCTATGCATGCAACTTGTATGATGCATTAACTTGACTATTTTGCAACTTTTGTGTTTTGACTATGGACTCACAAGTCAACTCAGCTTAGACCTAGTATGAAAGGACTTTAGTGCAAAGATTTGTGGAATGCAATGACTTTTATTGAACACTCAATCAAGGAAGCAAATACATGTTAATGTAGTTTTTGAAATACATGCAAGATATTCCTTCTTGACTAAAGTTTTTGGCTCGAGCCCCCAACATGTTCAGGTAAAAGCTTCCTTTGCGAATTATGATGAAAAAGGCATTATGTGGCTATCATTAGTGCAATGGTTACCCCCTGAATTGCAGGCCTCTTGTCTTGTGAAGGTGTTGTACATGAACCTTTGCGGTGTTGGGAGCTTTACCTCCAAATCTTTTTGCAGTGTTGAGATGATTTGCACTTGTTGTAATTTAAAGGTCGGCAAGGACTTGGACTTAGTGTTTAGCTAAATCTCGCTCCGTTGACTAATCCATGTGTAGTAATTCATGAGTGATCATGCATGGGCTGCATGTAGGTCTTGTATTTATGCTATGGGCCCCCAGGTTTTGATATGTCGAGACATGATGCTGACTTAAGTCATGAACTTGAGTTTTTTGCTTGTTGGAGAGCATGGCATTGGTCATGGTGGCGAACATGTTCTCGGCATAGGAAGCGCACAAGGTACTTGATTTGCTGAAGTTGAATGTGCTTCAAATGAAAGGAGCTTGCTTCTTTTGTTGTAAGCCCCTAATGACTCCGAGTGGTGGTGCAAAGATCATTGCAATACTTGTAGGGCTTGTAATGTAACGAAGATGTATACTTAAATCAGGAACTTAAGTCCGTTGCTCCCTCGGGCGGAGATCGTGTTTCTGGAATGAGTACTCTTATGCCAATGTAAAGCCCTCAACGAATTGCAACCTTGCCTTATAGAATCAATTGCATACATGGGGACTCGATCAAATAATGTTGCAAGCCCCTAACCTTCTTGGACTTACCATTGATGTGCCATGTTTAATACTTCTAGATTCGGTTGTGACTACTCAAGTCAAGAGCTTGAGTTTTTCTGCTCCTTCGGGAATGGAACAAGCATTGAGGACTTTTTTATTGATGCAAGCCCCCCACACTTTGAGAAGTAGAATTTATGATGTGCAAGACATGACACTGTTGAAGCAAAGCCCCCACGGCTTATTGGAGCTGACTTATGTGCAACTTTGACTACATGAGCAAGAGCCTGACTATATGATTGCATTAGGATGAGTAAGAGAGTCCTAAAGGGTTGTAGAAAGAAAGGTTAGGGATCTACAAAACAAAAGGACTCAATTTGTGACTAGGGGTGACAAGATGAGGAGACTAATGTGTTTGGCTAAGTGATGTAGGTTCAAACTCGAGCCTATGTCAAGTTCTAGTCTAAAGAGAAGTTGTGCTTCAGACTTCTAGAAAAATCAAACCAACAGGAAGATGAAAATGCCCTCTTTGTTTTTTATTAATTTAGTCGAACTTCGGGAAAAGGCTACCTACGTATCCAATTGAAATCAGACCGTACGTAGTTCATGAGGTCGTGTGTGCTAGTGATGCCTCATTTTTCCTAGGTCAAAACCTTGTGGGGAATCGGCCTAGCCAGGCTTGGATAATGCTCATTTGGAAAGGACTTTTTTGGTTGTAATGTAGGCTAGGTGTGAGGTGTGAGGCTTTTGACGAACTTGTTGTATTGCATATTTGCCTTTGCTTTTGCTTTGATTTCCTTTTTTGTGAACATTGCAAAGTGTGAAGCTGGGCTAGACTTTATCACTCTTCGGTGCTAGAACTTTCCTTTCGAATTTTTATTGGCTCTTTTTTTTCTTTCTTTGTATTGTCTACACCACAACTTGTCTTTGGTTTCAACTTTGTTTTGCTTTTCTTCATGCCTCTTTGGTACTATGGAGGGTAGGAAGATGTAGGTGTGAAAGAAATCGGCTTCTTTTATCTTTCTTTTAATAAGAAGGCTCAAAGAGGGTTGCGAGGGATTTTGCTTTGTTTTGTACTTGTGATAGGGTGCATGAAGGGAGAAGGATATTTTTGTGGAGTTATGATGGAAGGCCTCCTGACCATGTCAAATTTATCCAATTGTTTTGTCTTTAATTTTTCCATTTTTTTGTTTTTTGTGAGGTCATGTGTTGATTAGCATTTCATCATTGAAGTCGAAGCACATGAAAGCTAAAAAATGAATGTAAAAAGAAAGAGAACTTTTATTATTTTGGAAGGCTAATGAAATGACAAGATTATATTCCTAATTGACATAGACTCGGCAAAAAGGAAAAGAAAGGAAAATGTAAATCTAGGTGGAGGGACTCTCTAACTCAACCTATGCTAGACCTTTATTGACTCTTGCTCATGTCGCCTTCCTTTTGAGAAATGCATGCGGGTGCTGTGGGTTATGGCATTTCTTCAGATGCTTAGCTTATTACCCTCGGGAAGAATAGGAAGCTGACCGTCATCAATGATGTCTTATATGCGACCCTTTAAAGAAATGCATTCTTCGGTAGAGTGACCATGTCCACAATGGTACTCATAATACTTGCTTTTGTCCCACTTTGTGGACCTCTTATCAATTGGTGGATCTTGAGTTGGACCCACTGGAGTGATTAAGCCTTTAGCGAAGAATTGCTCAAATGCTTGCTTGTTGGTCATCCCCAAAGTAGTGTACTTGCGTCTATTTCGAAACTTGGTCATCCTCAATTTTCAGTCTTGATTAGTGAAGGGCCACCAATGGTCTTTTGTGCTAGTTCTTTGTTCATTGCTTCTAATGAGCGTACCTGAGATTTGAGGACCTCAAGTTCATTAGCCATATTGTTGAGAACCATGTTGACTAGGTTGAACTACAATGCAATTGTCTGCTCGAGTGAAGCGATCCTTGTATGCATGGTGTTAATGGAGGATCGCATTTCAGTGTTGTTGTGAGTGGTGTTGCTTTCTTCACCCATTTTGTGGAGGTGATGAATTGGAGGACCTAGACTTAAGGTGTTGAACGATCCTTTTAGGCAAAGGAATAGGGACCGGCGGTTCCTCTCGAGCTAACCTTGTCGACCTACGAAGTTGCCGTGTAGATGACTCTATCCTGCATGAGAGTGTATTAGACTCCATTTTTAGAAAACTATGCAGGACTTGTTTCCTTGACTAGACTCAATGCATGGCCTAATAGTGATCATTCCTCGCTTATTGACTGAATCAAAATGGAAATGCAAGAACGCCAAAATTTCGTTTTTCGCCTTTATTTATTTTTATTTTTTTAATTCAATTTTTTATTCGGACCCTTTTTTTTCTTTTTGTCCGAATTTTTTTCTTACATTTTTCGATTTGTTTTTTTTAAGGCGAATTACGAGTTTTGGCACTCGTTTACAATTGTGCGATGCAAAAGACATAAAGCCTAAACGATTCTAGTTTACAACCATTTTGACATTACGACGCCTAAAGAATAACCACTTGCTATATGAGACTATTACACGACTTGTACATGACTCTTTGTTGTTTAATATGCAAAGCTAAGGCCCTTAGTCAGCCAAAAACACATAGCATGTTGTCACACTAGCATGATCCCTATATGCAAAAAAAAAACAAAAAAAAAACAGTCTAGCCACCTAGAGTCTTTTGCTACCTTATCAAACTGGTCGGTCTGGGTGTCCAAGAGGGTCCCATGACTAGTCTTAGAACGGTCCTTAACACATGTAGCCCGCCGTGATGATCAAAGGAGGTCTAAACCATTACGGCTTTGTAGGGCACGCAGCCGCGAGTCATGGTGGGGATGGGCATCGAGCTTAAGAGTTGGTTACATAGGTTGTGCACCGACGCCAATCTAAAGCGAGCCCCCCGATCTTGTCTCAAGTGTAGAACACACGTATACTATACGTGATGCCTAGAAAACAGAAACTCGGTGCCAACTACCTAAGTTCCGTGTAATGCAGGATGCCTAACATATGTCGTCTTTAAGACGCTGAATTCGCATGACATTTAGAATATTGTCCACACATCACTAAAGATAATAGCTTTAGTGAATTTCCCAGTGAAGCCGCCAAAAAACTGTACGGGTGCCGAAGCATCACCGGGCCAGATTGGGTCCGGTCCCTCTACCCCGGGTTGTCCTATTAGTTAATGACTCGGATTTTACTAGAATTGAATTCTTGCTTTTGCATAGTGTGAGTATCCCTGGAGTTGTGTGTTTATACTCGAAACGAGTAGAGGAAGTTGCCACCGCACTTCTTATAGGAAGCTGCGGAACCCGTTTTAAGCCTTATCTATAATTGCATAAAGCAAGGCGAAGGACTCCATGTCTGGTAGTGCACCAAAGGTCTATTAGGGGACAAGGGTAAGGGTGAAGTAGTGCACAACCCCCCCCCCCCGCGTCTAGCGGCCTCTACTCGGTCATTGCGAGTCCATTGTCAAAAAGACAACAACAAACAAATTTCGTTTTAACCCTAAGCATGCAAATTACTATGTGGGGTGTTTAATAGAAATAGATGCACATATGACTAATTTGTTGTTGCGACTGGTGTACAGATTTTATATCTGGTTTTTAGAGTCTTTTTATTATATATTTTTCTTAGTTTTGAGTTAGTTTTGTCTTTGCTTTGAGTCTTTTTCCTCTTCTCTTTCTCTAACCCTCTAACGGTCGTTTTGAGCGTTTTTGCCACCATTTCTCTTCTATTTTGATCGGATTTGCAGGCACTCATTTGGTGAGCATTGTCAGGAGTTGCTTTGATACAATTTGTATTGTTCGAGGCTCGGGATTATGGTTCGTGTCACCTTTGGTGAAGTTTTGGAGCGTTTTGGTCACTTTCAGATGTGTTAGGCTACTTCAATAGAGCATAACTTTCAGCACTCTTATCAGTTTGATGTACTTCCACTTGAAGGTGAAAGTACGTCTCGATAGTTTTGAAACGACTTATTCATATGCCTGATTCCGACGTAAAATGAAGAAGTTATGGGAGTTTCTTTTGCTGATCGTAGTCTAGTTTCGCCCAGTACCGCCTAGTAGCGGGCGCTACTCTGCTCCGGATTTGCTTTCTCGATTTTTCTATTTTTTCTTTTGTTTTTACCTTTTCTTTTCTTGTTTTTGTCTGGTTGTTTTCCCACTTGGGAGGACTTCTAAGCCACACAACTTTACTCACATGTAGTAGGCTTAGTTTGTAATTTTCTCTCTCCTAGTTTTTTTCTCTCAAATTCTCCATAGCTTGTAGTCACTATTCATCTTCTTCTAGCTTGGTATTTTTGCAATTTGGAGCTCTTGTACTTGGAATTCTTGCATCAAATTTAATATTGAAGCTTTAGTAACAATTCTCAACTCTTTGCACTTCATTATTTTCAATTTGGTTAAGTATTTTTATGATTGATATTTCTAGGGTTTATTGTGATTTTGCTTGATTTTCCCATAACTTGAGATCTTGAAGTGTTGCTTGTGAATTATGGTTTTTAATATGTTTCTAAGCATGTGTGAGTAGTTTATTAGCTAGGGTTGGGTGAAACCCTAAATTCACCATGTAATCACCATGCTTGCTTGAGGTTTTCGTTGGTTTTTGCCATGACTTGTATGGTTTAGGAGGTGCAATTGCTAATTGCCATGATTGATCACTGTGGTAGTTTTTCTAGGGACCTTAGACAAAAGAACGAGAGTTAAACTCTTAGGTGAACTCCTCCTAGCTATTTAGATGAAGGAACCATGAGAATAGGGGCCGGATTCTAGGGATGTTACAAGCTTTCATGATTATGTGCTTAAACCAAACTTGTGACCAAGCCATGAGAATAGATCTTGACTTGCAAGTGAGGTTCTCCTAGCTAGCTTGACAGAGTGGTTTAGGACCTTTGAAAGTCTCCCCTTGTCGATTGAACCGTGCTAGAATGCCTCGTTGTTTGCAATTGGTTGTTACGTACATGTGTGTTTTGTGTGGTGAAACCTTAACCCTAGTGCTTTTAGTGTTGTCATAATCTAGTTTTAGTAGATCGTGATAGTGACAATCCCATAGACATTGGTTTGCTTAGCTTTGAGAATAGATCACTACTGGTGGTAAACGTGATTCCCGTGGGTTCGACCCTTTCTTGCCCTACTACTTAACTAGTAAGACCAAGATAGGATGATTATCTTTGGTAGCCTTGACGACGGGCTATCAAATTTTTGGGGTCTTAAGGCACTTGGAGTTAGGCCTTTCGATCTATCGATGGTTAGGAGATTTCAGCTGTTAGATTGACTTTAGGTTCTTATCTATTTGCTTGATTTTTCCTTTAATCGATTGTTTTGGATTTTTTTTAACCACCATGTGCTTCTAAACCCACCTCACTCCCACCCTTGCTGGTGCATTGTTGTGATTGTGACCGTTATAAGCACGAGGACGGCTCATAGTTCTAGCTTGGGGAGATCGCCTTTTAGGCTAGCTTTGGGGAGGGGTTATATAGAGCTTTTCTTTCGTTTTATTGTGTTCGGTGGTTTGGTTATGTCCATTTGTGTTAGTTTTATTGCTTTTTGAGTTTTTTCTTTTGAGTCTTGAGTCTAGTTCTACATTTGAGTGCACTTGTACTTAAGTGTTTGTTAGCCCATTGTTTCGCAAGGTTTGTTAGGGCTATTGAGTCTTCAAACGTTGCTTAGTCGTTTTTAGTTTTTGCTTTTGTAGTTAGTTTTAATTCTTTTAGGGGAGTCTTGATTTGACTCTCAATCTTTCGTAGGACTTTAATATGCATGTTTCGGACACTTTGGAAAGGGTTGTTAAACCAACCTCTCCGTCCTCTCTAGTTCGGTTGAGTGATTGGTTTCGATTGATTGTGGTTTTGTTTGGTTTTTAGAGCTAGTTTGATAGCCCATTACCGCCCGTTATCGGAAGTCCCGAATGGTACTTTTCTATCCCGTGAGAGTTTTGAGCCTTCTACCGGTTTTAGACCTTTCATTACTTTGGTCTTTCGTTTCATGAGTTCTTTGAAGACCCATTGATGCGACTTTGATCGAGAATTTGGCTTGTGACTTACTTGGAAAGTGATTTTGGCTATTTTTGTTAGTTTTTTCGCTTTTTGTTTTTCTTTTTCATTTTCCCTTTGTCCCCCGTTTTGAGCCTTATCTTTCATTTCTTTTAGCCACATTACAAGCCTTAACCCCGCTTTGTATCCCGTAGCTAGAGAAGCATCGTTTTGGTTCGTTGTTTATATACTCGGTTTGTATTAGTTTAGTAATGTAAATACTAGTAGTTTTAGTTTTTGTCAATATTAATGGTACTTGTAATGTTTGTTTTAGTTCTAAAAAAACAAAAAAAAAAAAAAAAAAAAAAAAAAATGCATGAAAAAAGAGGAAAATTCATAAAAGATTGCAACTTGCTAGTTCACATTGTTTATCATACTCAAAGCAAGTGCGATCACCAAAAATATGTTGTTAGTAGTATGTAAATAATTAGTTGCTTCTTCTTTGTTTGATTTTGGGCACATGTATAGTTTTGTGCCTCGGTTAGTAGTTTGGTCGTGTTATGGCTTTCCGGAGTTGTTTTCGATGCTTAGTGATGATTTTCTTTTGTTTGGTTCGATATTGGGTTTGTAAATGCTTCTCTTAGGTTTACCACCACATAAAAAGCCTTTCCACACCTTCACCAAAGCCCCGTTACAACCCCCAAAAGACCATTTGATTCCAAGTTTCACCAAAAGTCACAAGTCAAGCCTATTGAACGAGCACCGCTCACGGGACCTATGAGGGACCGTTCTTTCCCTTCTTACTCTTATTCTTTGGATACTCCCTCACGGAGTYATTGTTTACACTGCTTATGAGTACCTTAGGGATTGATGTGATCGTAGGAGTGAGTTGGTCCTTGGATCGTTCGGTTCGGGCCTTTCATCTTCCTTTTGGTTATTCCGTGGCTCGCTAGTAGAGGTTGTTGTCTCGTCGTCCAAGTTAGTGTCCATTATCATGCATAGTTGAGTCTTTCGCTAGCGTTTGAGTCATTTTGAGTCACCCTCTCCTGAGAGACATGTTCATTCTCCTCTCTTTTTGCCTTTTGTTGATTGAGGACACACAACGGTTTAACTTGGGGGAGTTTGATGTACGGATTTTATATTRTGTTTTTAGAGTCTTTTTATTATTTATTTTCGTAGTTTTGAGTTAGTTTTGTATTTGTTTTGAGTCTTTTTCTCATTTTTTTCTCTAACCCTCTAACGGCCGCTTTGAGCGTTTTTGCCACATTTTCTCTTTTGTTTTGATCGATTTTGCAGGCACTCATTTGATGAGCATTGTTAGGAGTTGTTTTGATAACTTTGGATTGTTCGAGGCTCAGGATTATGGTTRGTGTCACCTTTAGTGAAGTTTTGGAACGTTTTGGACACTCTCGGATGTGTTAGGAAACTTCAATTGAGCATAACTTTCAGCACACTTATCATTTTGATGTGATTCCACTGAATGTAAAGTACGTCTCGATAAAGCTTCCGAAACGACTGTACATATGCCTATTATACGTAAAACTAAGAATTATACCGTTATTTTTTTCATTACATCCAGTAGCGTTCCCAGTAGCTGGCGCTACTCTGCTCCTGATTGCTTTCTTGGCTTTCTATTTTTCTTTTTGTTTTACCCTTTTTTTCTTGGTTTTGGTTGGTTTATTCCATGTGGGACTTTTAGCCCACACATCTGTCATCTGTAAAATACACTTTGCTTTTATTTTCTCTCTCTTAATTTTTTTATTTTTTATTTCACAATTAGCTTAAGCACTATTCACATTCTCAACCTTGTCCTTGCATTTTGGAAGCTTTCTGGAATTCCTTCACCAAATTATATTCAAGCTCTAGTAACATCCTACTCTTCCAGCTCTTTAATCATTTTTAAGGATTTCGATGAATTGCATTTTTCTTTTAATGAGATTTCTAGTTTACCTAAACTTATATGATCTTGTTGTTTAGCTTCTTAAAATATGGATTTATTATGATTTAATCTTGGGTGATAGTTTACTTGCTAGGGTTGGGTAAACCCCATTCACCATTGACACCATGCTTGCTTAAGTTTCTTCGTCTTTGCCATGACCTTGTGTATTAGCGAGGTGCAATGCAATTGCCATGATATCATTCATGGTAGTTTCTAGGGACCTTAGACGAAGGAACCAGATAACTCTTCGTTACTCCTCCTAACATTTAGAATGAAGAACTATGAGAATAGGGCCCGATTCTAGGATTGTTACTAGCTTCCGACTTTAAGCTTAAACCAGCTGTGACCAATCCATGAGAATAGTCTTGGATTGCAAATGATGTTCTCCTACTATCTGAGAGAGTGGTTAGACCCTTTGATCTCCCTTTGTTAACCGTTGGCTACAATGCACTTCTTGTTCTTTGCTGTTACATGTTTTTGTGTGGCACGAAACCCCAATCCTATGTGCCTTAATTATTTTTTATTCTCTCATGTTAATATTTTTTACCACACTCTAAACTTCATCAGGGCCTTAGCTTGCGTCGATAACTAGTCGGTGCTAACACTTTTCATCGTGTCACCCTTGCTGCCCTTCTAATAACTTATGAGAACCATAGTTTTATTTTAGCCACAACAACAGACTATCAGCACATGTGTATAATCCGCATTTAAAGTGCCTAAATCCAATTGTCCAAGAATTAATCTTATTAGGCGTAGAACATGTATTTTAGATCTTGGTTAAGACATAAATATTGCGATTGCAAGACAAGCATTCAACAAATTAAAAGTGTGCGCTAAGATTGATTTTAATTCAGTCGAATAGTGTTTAATCAATATACATGCCAATGTACATAGAAAGTTAAATTTCTACAAGCATGCATAAGAAGGCTAAAATTAAGACATTGCCGACACGGTACTAAGTGATGAACGATGCTAGGACCTGCCGTATGAAATACCCAACCCAAACTGAAGTCAAAATTGAACGAAACCCTAAAATCGAACTAAAGAAACAAATCAAGCAAGACTCAAATGAAGTGCGATAAGATGTGTATTGAAGTTTGAAATGTGTGTAGTATGTGTTAAGACATGCTTTTTGATGTGTTGAATGCTTTATTGTGTTGATGAGTGTATGAATGCAGCATTTGTGTTGAAGCTATGATGAATTTTGAGAGAGTTTCAGTGAGAGAAAGAAGCATAGTTGATTGATGCAAATGTGATCGGCCAATGAAGGTGGGTTTAGTGAGATTTAGGCAAGAGTGTGTATTCTCCAAATGAATGCTCGGGTCGTATAAGGGTCTTTCAAAATGGTTATTCTATATCTTGGCATTATCCAAATAACTAGCATCCACAAACTTGCTAATGCATGGCCCATTCCGATGAAGATAATATATGAACATATTTGTTGAAATAAGCGACTAGAATTAAAAAGCAAAAACTTCTGTTTGTCGTGGTATTGAATCACTGTCTAAAGTCGAATTTCCCGTTACTCGTGCACACAGCCTCACGGCAATTGACCCCTAAGATAACTACTCTGCTTAATGTTGTATTGCAAAAATCGAATGAGAATTGATCGAACAATGCCAAGATAACAAGAGATTTAAGATTTGTGAAGAAGTTTTTTTTGTCCGTTTGCAATAAGCGAGGAAAGCAATGTATAGTTTAGGCAAAACGAAGGTCAAAGATTGCGGATTAAATGAGGGAAGATATTGAGGCAAAAAATCAGCGAGGATCAATCCACAATCAATTTTGTAACGACAAAAAATTCAAACGAATGGTTACAAAATAATCAGTGAAAGTTTGCCCAAAAATACACCGCACTGCATCACGAGCACAAGTAATACGTGGGGCCGCACGTGAAGGATGCCCAAGCCTAGCCCACACACTAAGCTCAAACACTTAGTGCCACTTCCCTTATAACCAACAAGAAGTGGTCTCAAACTTCCATGTGACAAAAAATTCTTTGAAGCAACATTGGAGTTCAACTCCAACACATATTAATTATGCAAGATAAAACTTAGTATGATAATTTTCATGGAAAACATAGTGTCTGAGTTGATGATTTCTTAACAACTACACCTAAAATAAAATTCAATTCCCCGTTTAGCGTTGTCATCATTCATATATACACTTATATTTCTTGGATGATACCAAAAATGAAAGAATCCTAAATAGTACTTGAACTACAATTATGTTTCTTGGGTGATTAACCACTAAGGATTCAAGGATTGTTCCCTCAATAATTTTATTTATCACTCATATATAGGATGTAACAGCATGGAAAGTTGACTTTGTTGTGGCAAACGAAGAAAAACATTACACTACGTAGGATTGACAGTTGTTATTAGAATTTGCAATGTTTTTAACCATGCACATCCCTTTAATTCATGGTTCAACCACATAAATTTTTAAAGGGAAGCTATTAAATTTTGAATGCATCCACRGTTTTTCTCTCCTGCCCATTGACGTATTGTTCGAAATATTCCTTCCAGTAATGCTCGATATTGAACTTCTTAAACTTCTGAGGCTGATGACGACTAACCAATTCAGCAACTGGCTCAATATCATCTATGTATCCCGGATTGAAGAACCCAACAAGTGATAGCCTYTCTTTTGACGAACTCGTAACCACCCTATGCAATGCTCCCTTGAATACCCCATTAGTCATTACCTGCATTCCATATACATGGTCCAGCAAAAGTTTAGTTAAAATGTGTGCCTAATGACAAATGTTAGTGCAACAAATTTATTATATAATATCTGTTTATATTAAAATTCAATTTCAAAAAGTAGGTTTCAAAATATATGGTGAGCAGAATATATGCAACTTACCTTATTTAAGAAGATAATATCTATTTATAATCGACAAATAAAAAACCTACCTTTCTCACATCAAGAATTTTGATAGAATCAAATATAATGTGTTGAATTTGTTGCATTAATGTGTGACATCGGCCACGCGTTAGAAAAACTAATACAAAACTTAAGTACACTTTGAAATGTAGAAAGAATATCAGGATCATGACTATGGCATAACACACGTTAGAAAAACCGATACAAAAGTTAAATACACTTTGAAATATATAACGAATATCAGGATCATGACTATGACGTTGAAGTGAAAGGTTTGTAAAGGAATTGAGTTCTCAACTCTAATTGCAATTACTAGTTATAATATGGATCTTATTTTAGAGTTAATAGTTCGTTTGTTTGGGTCATCTTTACGTCTTGATAGATAATGATAAAGACCTTTTGGTTATACATAAATAAACCCAAAGCTCACCTAAACGGATCCTATTAGGTCACACATAAAGCTTTGATCAACAATATAAACTGAAAGCCCATAGTGGACCTTAGGGACGTTACTAGTAATAGAGAAGAAAAGATCGATGGAGGTTTTTATCTGTAACCTAGGTCATCCAAGGTTAATTTTAAATCACAACGTACATAAGACAAACAAACTAAAATATTATTACCTCGCCTATATCACCTAAATTGATGAACAGGGCTCCTGGAGTACCAGGGACCTTGTACCATTGATCATCTTTTTGGACTTGGAGGCCTTCAACTTCATTATCAACTAGGAGAGTCGTCATAGTTGAACCATCGATATGAGGTTTGGCCCCAAGAACATTTTCTGGGCTTGGGCAGCGGGGATAGTAACAAAACCTTCCTGCTATTGCTCCTTGTGTGGCTATGTGATTTAAGAAACAGTCTTGTTTRAAGTTCAAAGACCTTGCCATAGCCTTGTAAATTCCTTCACCCAAGGTTGCTAATATCTTGGAGTACTCATCTACGATTCCCCTGCACCAAATCCAGCCGTTCTCTTGTTAGTATCTAAATCCATCACGACAACCACTATCGCTCTCAACCGTTTAGCAAAACTAATCAATTTTTAATCATGAAATGGAGCACCGTGCTTGTATTGGACTTACCTGAATTTCTCAGGCTTCTGTGGCCAGAATTGGAGTTTGCGTTCTTCCTCTGGGTAAATTGTAATAGTTACCCTATTATTCCATGACTCTATTCCATCCCTTGAATTTTCATAACCTTGGAGGATGCCATCTGCTGGAGCATACTTGAGCTTCTCCTCTGGTGGAAGTGCAAAAAATTGCTTGGAAACTTTAAACAACTCTTTCAAGAGTGAGTTGTCTATCCCATGATTTATAACCTATGTGAATTATTTGCTATCTGAATTCAGTTAACCATAATCTCAAGCGTGGATAAAACAAAGTTTAATTTATCATTCAATTAACAATTTGATGCTAAAAATTCAATTAACAATTTATCATTTAAAGGTTATAAAAAAACTCCCAAATAAACGAGTTTGGTAGTGCTTCAAAAAGTTTTGGTGCTTATATATTAGGTAGTTTCASTGAATAAACATGATATTAGGTACGACCTCCCTATTATAGCGAATTRATATTACTATTTTTTGAAAAAACTTAGAAATAATGTATTATAAATGAAAAAGTGTCAAAATTTAAATATATATACCAGAGAACACATGTGTAAAAGAGGGAAATTAACATAAATCGAGAGGTTTATGAATTTAAAAAAATAGTAAAAACATTACAAAATGAAATAAACAAATACAAAAATCATTAGGAATTAAAATGGGAAAATTCTTTAATGGTCTTATTTTAAAAGACACCGACAGTTAATGAAAGTCCATTTTTTTTTTTTTTTTTTTTTTTTAAAATTATTGTTTATTTTTTTGTCATATCCATATTTTAAGGTTATAACCTAATAAACATGAAAAATATTGATAATTCATACAATTCTGATTTGAGGGAATTAATGAGTAATTCACTTTTTTTTATTGAAAGAAATTAAAAGTAACATAAAATATTATTACATGTTTATAGAATTTTTATTTTATAATAAAATAAATTAGTTTGACGGTAGATTTGTGTATCAAGTGGATTAGTTTATTGATTATTTCATCAATAGTAACTTTGTACTTCTTTGTTATTATTATGTGTATTTTTGTCTATTGATATTTACATTCTAATAGTTTTATTAAATTTTCATACAATTTTCTTTTGGATAAATATGTTTTTTCTCTTTATTTTTTTTTTTAAAAAAAACTCAAGTCGTATAAGCTGAGTGTAAACATAATAAAATGAAATCTGAAACAAAAGGAGTTTATGAAGGATACTTATTTTTGATGATAATCTATATGACAATACTATACCAAAATTTTTATCATCTTATGAACTATATATCTAGATAATTTAAAAGTTGTTCTGTTGTGTTATATGTAAATTATGTAACGGTGCTTTATAGGGCATCACTTCAGGTTATTATAGAGAAATATAATTTTTGGGTTTCTACCATTAACTTAGCTTGTGTCAGTGCTTTATTTTCAATATAGTTTATTTCAACTCCTAGTTCAGTTCCTAACCTAATTTCATTCTCTCAGAACAATTTGTTTCAGTTCCGTTATTTAGTTGTTTTAATTAAAGTAACGGATTCTAAGTGTACATGAACACCAGTATCTCATTGAATCTAACGGGCCGGCTACATAGGATTTTTCTAAAGTGTTTGTAAAAATTTGTGTATGAATTGTTCGTGTAATTTTAAATTATTTCTTAAAAATTTTAAATTGTTTGTGCTAAAAGTCTAAAATCCCAAAATTAGTTTTTTTTTTATTGATCCTTGATTTTCTATAAAAGATGTTCAATTCTGTAGATCGGTTTTTAAAGTTAAAGGGAGAAAAAACTGATGACAAATTCGAAAATAAGATGAGAAAAATAATGAAAAATACATTTATAACAATGTTTGAATATAACCATAAACATTTGTGGTCATGTTCAAATATTTTAGTAAAGGGCTAAAATTAATTTGACTTTCAATGACTTTGGTGGTCTTTTARAATTACGACCACTAAAYAAACATCCTCTTTTGCTATCACCCTACATGTATAAAAATTTTTGTTTACAACAATTTAAATACTCATCAATTTGTTTATAAATATATAATTCAAAGTAGTTGATCATGAAAGAGTACCTGGAAACAACCCCATTCAGAAAGTGCTGATCGGAGCTTGAAAAGCTCAGCTTGGGCAGCTGGTGTTGTAGAAGAGAGGAGTGAGAAATCAAGCACCAAATTGTCCCTCCATAAATCAGTGGCATCCAAGGCTTCGGGGATACCATTTTTCTCCACATATTGCTCTGGTATATCATCACCGTTTTCAGGCACCTCTTGCTCTCGATTTAGTGCTCGATTTTGTTGGAAAGCTGCCGCCATTATTTAACACTAGATAGCTTTATTTTCAACTTCAGTTTATACCAGAGCTCCGATCCACGAGACGTCCTAATTGATGCATGCCTATATATAGCTCTCCAACAGAATATTMGTATTCGATATCCCAACTCTATCAAAAGTAGACTTTGTTTTTACGCAAAAACATTAGTGGAAGTGCCCAAGTGGTGTCCATATATAATAAGATTTTACGGTAATAATGTTTTATGTTAAACAAAAAATATTCTCAATAGTAGGTACGAGTTTTCACGAAGTCCCAATGGTAGGTATAAATTTTTTTCCAATCCCAATAATATTTATGAGTTGTGATTTCATTCCCAACCGTGAGCATAATAAGAATTTTCGGTTAATTTAGTGTTAAATGTTAACCGTGATTTGAAGTTGTAACCACGCACTCCCACCATTGTTGCTACTCCCTCATTCCTTACTTGTTTCTACGTTTCTCCATTAATTTTTCCGAATCCACCAAAACCCATAAATCCATGTCAACACAGACAATGTCGCGACARCGTGTTGAGTTCCCTAATGTTTTGAGTGATGACAAACAGTTGCAAGAACAGGTACATTGGTCTGATGAATACAGCTAGTCTGAARAGCTGAGATACTGTTCTTGGTCACTTGAAAGAAAGTGACATGTATGCTAACAAGTTATATTGTGCAAATTGCTATATGTGTTTGACATACAGGAATTCCAACTATTGAACCAGAAAGTCCTACGAGGAAGACTCGAGAATATCAAGCTTATATTGAAGATCAAGNAGTGACATGTATGCTAACAAGTTATATTGTGCAAATTGCTATATGTGTTTGACATACAGGAATTCCAACTATTGAACCAGAAAGTCCTACGAGGAAGACTCGAGAATATCAAGCTTATATTGAAGATCAAGCTTATATTGAAGATCAAGGAAGTTTCGAGAAGTTGAAGAACATTGAAGATTAGTTCTAGGATTTGAATAAGTCTTCTTGTTGTATTAAGTGTATGAATGTGTTTGTTGRGTGCTTGTATTATTGGTTGATGYCATTGGGCTTTGAACTTTCTCTCTTAGAGTTGAAAGCAACTAAACCAGTTGGTTGATTGACTTTGACCCTACCAGTTGGGAGAACAGTTGTACTTGTTCTCACAACGCGGATCATCCTYTCGACCAAGAAAAGATTTTTTGAATATTTTCTTAATAATATTTTTTTGAAAGTTTTTCTTAAAACGATTTTATGAAAACTTCAAAGATGATCTGGTGGGAATATATGTTTGGTTATATGGTAATTAATTGAGATGCAATTAAAGTAACATAAGATACTATATCATCTTGTATGGAATAATATCTTATGGGACTTTCCTAAAATATTGGAAATAGATATATCTATATTTATCTCATATATTCTAGGGTTGCAACACTAGTAATTGCTAGGCCTTTGGCTATAAATATCCATGCATATAGACTCACGAACATACTTCTCTCCTCGTTCTTAAAAGGTGTATTTTTTAGGGAAAGAAAGAAAGAGAAAAATTTCAAAGCCTACATCAAGCAAGCATTGTTCATACACAAGAGTGCATACATATTGAGRGATCAAATACTCTTGTAAACTCATAAAGTGAGTAATTGAGAGAAAAGTGAGTTGTGTTGAATTACCAACGAAGGGGTTGGTGATTGGGTAGCAATTGTGAGTTCAGTTGTGAGRGCTTGTGAGTTCAAGTGCGATCTAGCACACTTGAGTTGAGTGTGGYGTGACAATTGTATGTGTGAGTTCATGTACATTGTGAGTGAGAGTTGCTTTGTTATTTCTGAGTAGATTTAATAAAAGTAACAAGGATAGGAGGACGTAGCCCAGAGTTGGGTGAACCTCGTTAGATTTGTGTGTCTTTATTATTATTGCTCGATATTGTTCTACGTACTGTTCAACACTTATTCCACTGCGATACCAGTCTAATTGGTCTACTCTACTAAAACGGTACACAATAAAAATTTTAATAGGCACTTAATTCACCCCTCCTCTTTAGTACCTTCGGGATACCTTCAYTTGGTATCAGAGCCTAAGCTTCTTGTACGGTTAACACCTAGAGAAGTTGATCATGAGTACTCAGGAGATGCAAGCAATTGGATACGATAGCAAAACTCCCAAGTTCAATGGAAAGAACTATGCCTGGTGGAAGAACA
>SNQN01009052.1:5881-23062 GCA_008642245.1 Bassia scoparia | reverse complement strand
TTTCTTCATTAGTATAAAAAGGTCCTCAGCCGTGACTTACCAGTCTTATTATCCTATTGGGTGATATTCGAATTACGATGATTAGGTATAAATAGAGTTTATTCGCCCAATGGTGCCTAAGAATTTACATTGCTCTAACCATACAATCCGATGCCTTAAAGTAGAAGGGCTGTATAAATCTAAAAATGTACTTAGCCTAACCACCCTACATACCTAATGGGAAATCCATAATCTTAACAACACTTTATCTCTCCCATTTAACTCTAACGTGGTATTTACTATATATTGACTCATTATTAAGTTTCGGTTAGAGTATATAACTGATCCATCGACGATCAAAAAAAGAGTACTGAATACTAACCATACAGCAACTTGATTATCTATAGAGCTTTAATAGGGTATGTCAACTAGCAAGAAAGTAACATCGAATAGCTACTTATAAGGTTTAAAGTTTAATGTCCTGAATGCTAATGCTCTTCAGAGCAGGCCACACCGAGCATTTCTAGTAAGAAACAATGGTAGTCTCCGCGTTAGATTTGAACGAATAGAATCTATATAAAACGCCAAGACCCTTAGCTCACCTCCTACAACACAAAACTCGCTGAGGTTAACTCAAATTAGTTAAAACAGAGGAAAAAAATTATAAATTAAAGTTGGATCATTATGTTCCACTCAGGTAATTATTTAGCACGTCAAGAGAGAAACACAGTAAGCTGAATCGAACCAACCGAATTACATGATCGACTAGATTATGTGGAATAAAATGAACGGCCTGTCCAAATGCTAAATTATATGAAAAGAGATGAATGAACCACATGTCAAGTAAAGATATAACACATACTACTTAGTAACATTTGTCATTAAAAACAAGACTGCATATCTATCAAATATTAGAGATTATACCATCCGATTTATTCATTACATAGAACGACATATCGTTGATCTGGTCCTCTTGACCAAAGGACGATTGTTACCCTTCATGCCAGATAACTAATCACTGCAATATAATACGACGACTGCTAGATTAGAAACAGAGCTACATGAAATCAGTCTCCTTCTTGTCTTACAACACACTATTAAAAACTAAACTCGCGAGAACACAGATACACCAGAAATAAAAGTATATAAAAACGAGCTATTCTTACTCGACGTCGGAAATAATAGCAGTGTCTATGTAGTAAATTCTTGAAGCTGCATCCGCACATGTTTATAGACTGCAATCGGCCCTATGACTACACAAGATCAATTAGACTTACTAATACCTGACATTGATTGTTCACAGATCTCTTTTAAAACTCTTGCAAAACTCCGTTAGTGCTAGCTATCAAGCTAGACCGAATCATCCAACAATAATATTTCATCCATCAAACCCTCTTTCTTTTACCCTACATGACCGCTCCGGTTACGTCTCAACCGGCATTCTACTTTATGCCCTTCTCACACGTTCTATTACCATCTTAGTTAGAACGGTTTGGTAGTAATTCAAATTTCGTATGAGTTTCTATATAAACTACTAAAGATCAAAATACTCATCTCTTAACATATTGGCTGACGCGACCAATATTCGTTCTTTACACTAGTCGTTTTGCCTCGTCTTATTCTAGTCTATAAGTAATCCTAATCTTACTTAAATTTATTCTTCTGTCTCTACCCCGATCTCATTTTCCAAGTCCCTTAATTGTTGTTCTTTAGTACTCTTTGTTTGATCATTCTTATTGTAAATGTAATTGTGACTTATCTTTCTTTCTTTTCAGACACGCTTCACTTATTTCATCTTGGCGACTCAAATCTCTCAATCACTCATAGTTTCGATCAATGTCACCAACGTTCGAAGAATCCTCTCCTCTCACACTCACCCAATCTCACTCAACTGGTAATATCATAAAGACCTCAATGCTCCTAAACAAGTGTCTCAATCGAAACATAGATTAGAGATTAGAAAAAACGGCACTTATAGTGCGTAACCCACTCTACCCAGACCAAGGCTTAACATAACAAACCCGACTTCCCGCTCACACCTCAGTCATGCGCTTGTCTTAGGATCGCTCTCTTCTTCCTTAGTAACCGACCCTCATCGAATATGTCTACTTTGAATGAGGTGCCTTCTTGCAGTCTTCTCAGTTTACGTGTGGTAGTATTTGTCTATTCTTCCAATGCAATAGATTTTTATCTACATATCCAAAGTCCTTAGTGAACTTCCGATAAATTCTGGTTTTCTGGTTAAAATTTGCATTGTTGTTATAACAGTGAACCCTACCATCCATTTGTGTCTATTTTATCATCAATATATTATGGTACTTAGATCGTGAAAAAATTGGAAGAGGGTTTCTGAGTTTCGAAATTGTCGGAATGAGAAGTGTATGACTAGAATCTAACAAAGAGAAACCATGCTCAGTTAAGTTAAATCACCGCCACTAGCTGGCTCTTCTTACCTCTCAATCAATGGATGTAATCGAGCAAGAAGCATACTTGTCTCCATAAATCTTGAAAATAATATTTAAACCTCGACAATTATGGTATCAAATTGTAATTTTAAAATTAAATTAAGTGAAATTAAGTAATTCTTGATTGATGTTAAATGATTTTCGAGACGCGCTAGGTTTATGAGTAAAGAGTATTTGTTATAGAGGCGGTGGACTTTATGCAAATTGATTTTTCGAGGTAAGGAAAGTCGAGGTTGAACCACTCATGCGATATCCTTTTCAATTCTGTTATGTTATTTTTATTATCGTGATTCAATCCTAAACCAGTTTCATACATGAAACACAACTTCACTTTTTCCTGTTCATCATCATCAGCTCCTCCCTTTACAATTCACGATGCTTTATTTTTCACGCTATTTTCTCTTTCTAAAATATCTATTTATCTTTATGCTAAGGATGTATATCTCTATAAAATTTGTTCTTTGTTGTCCCCTTCACTATTATCATTTCTCTGACTTTTATTATTCAAATTTTTGTTTCCCAACTTATCTTGCCTATTTTTACATCTTATTCTGACGTATTTTATATCATTGTCTATTTACCGTATATTCAAAATTTCTCAGAATTTGATGTACTGATTGACTTTTCTGCACAGTTATTTCGTTCTAATTTTTTCTTTACTTATGTCTCATTTCTTCCTCACTTGCTAATGATTTTTTAACGAATTTTGCAAGATATTATATATTCTAGAAAAGCTAGTATTAATATTATGGGTATGAAAAATATTTATGACTCATCTATATTTATCTTTAGTGATAGTGCCTTTGTCATCACTATGGCATTTGCTCTATTAGATAAGTTAAGGATTGAAGAATTCTACAAAGTGCAATATTGGTTTCGGGTTGACTATCTGCCATCGAAATTTTTAGCAATTTAGGCTATTGTTGCATTGGCTTTATGATGTTGTCGAATTCTCAACAATCAAAAACTGACATAAAATTGTCATGATCACTTAATTCTTCCATCGATAGTAATTCCACCTCATATTTAATCTGAGTTCTCCTACTTAATATCAGACCATCTGGGTCCATTTTGATTTGGTATACACTGGTTTATTTGAATGTCTACTTAGTATTCTGGGATAATTTCCTCATTTTGTTGTTGGGCAAGAAATTATAATTATGCTCCTATTTCTACAATTAATTTGTGTGTAATTTAGATTATACTGAAAAATTTTTAATTGTAACGTTCTTGAAGAATTTGCTTTTTCTTGCGAATATTGTTGCAGTAATTTTTGCAAACCCATACTTTTGACGTTGTTTCTAGATTTTTGCGCATTCTTGGGTATTAATACCATTTCATGGTTACTGATTTTTATTTACCTCCACAATGACTTACTCTTAGAGGTGAAATATATAACGCAGTACCCATGTGCTCCTCCCCGTACAACCTACCTCTTCTCCTTTTATATTAGTAAAGTGTGATGTATCTCGATGAAGCTTAATGTTTACTTTTGACATTTAAAATATATTTTAGTTATTCCGGAATTGTTTCTAAAAGGAGGCTATTCTAAGTATTGAGTGACTATGTCTCACATAAATTAACCTATTGATCGCTTTTTTCATTCATATTGAATATTTTAAGGTTATGTGTTTTCTGATTTGCATTCCCATTCGCCTGTCCTAACTAGATTTGCTTTTTCCCTATAATTGTTGGGCTTTGCAGGTGAATATAGCTTCATTCTGTTGCCTAGGGGACATATGAGCCCGAAACTTGCATTCATAAGAGAATGTTATGACTTTCTATCATGATTAACCGTTTTCTAAGCTCATAAGAAAGTAAATTTAATATAGGGTTCTATCATTTATATCAGGAATATAATATTTTATATTATAAGTCGTGTATTTGTACAAAAACAACATATAAAGATCTATATGTGATTTTACAAATGTTTAAATGTCATACAGAGTTTTATTCTTTTTTAATTAATTATTGTTTATTCAGAATTAAATTGTTTACTTATTATATTATTAATCATACAAAGTATCAACTAGATGTTTGTTAATTTTTCACATATCCCAAAAAAATTGTATTAATTTGTTTTTGTCATAATAGTGAAATTTTTCTCGATAATATAGAAAGGATGATGTGTTAAACCCTCGAAATTTAGACCTAATTACCAAATGGTTAACATTTATGTAGTATTTGAATTAAATATATAAAATCCATGACTTAATTTCAAAATTACAAACATATTTAAATATTTCAAAATAAATCTTGATCTTAAAATTAATTTTTGCCCAATAAATGTATGACTATTACAATAAAATACCTTTGAATCAGGAGTGTAGAACTGTTTATAGAGATAGCAACCCTGTTTAGTCTTACAAATGCGTATCTTAAAATGTCACATTGAGTATAATATTATGACTGTCTTTTATAATTCAAATTTTTTCCTAGGTATGACCATTACAAAAACAAATAAAAAATAGAAACTGTTCAGACAGAAGTTGTGATAATAAAATTATTATATCCTTAATCTGAAGCCCTTATCCCACCAGCTTAGAACAGGATCAGGTAAAAGTTTCAACAAATGCTCAGATCGCAATGATTGACTTTGTTACCATTCTAACTCGTCATAAGCTTGGTTCATTCGCCGAAATAAACTAACACTGAAGATTATGACCCTGGTACCTTAAACCTGTCTCAAATGTAGTGTCTTTTACACTTATATTGCTGTGTGTCACTCCTCTGCTTGAAGTGCGTTTCTAAAGATACAGCAGAACAAGGCCCCATTAAATTAAAACAACTTTTCTTATACCCTTATATTATATTTTCAATTTCCGAGCCATTCTGAGCTAGAGAGATATCTCCGGAACTTTCCGACCGTCCGAACTTACACGATCCCGTCAACTCTCCTAACCCTTTTACGGGTGAGTCCTGTTTTTCTGGTTCTTCAAGAGCTATCTCTCTTCATCTTTCTGACAACGAGTGAGCGCAGATACCCGCAAAAATACTTATTTAGAGAACATATAAATCGTATGTACGGTATTTTGTTATCATGTAGCAATAAGTTCTTTTAATCAGTGCTTAATGAGTGTTTAGCTTATTTCAACTATCCGGCAACTCGGGTCGGCGCTAGATCGGCGTGAGCAAGTCTCCATTTTGTCTCTCCTCGATCCATCCTCGGCTTATGTATAAAAGACGTCTCACGAGATGATAATCCGTGGACCCAATCAACTGAACAATCAAACTAAGAGTGAGTACAAATATATTTTTAACCCTGCACGTATTGTACTAAACATCTATGATTCACCGTGAGGAAAACGGATAAACCATCTGCTCTAGCTTTAGGTCGATGCGCCACAGAGGAAAAGGTTCAATTATTTATTTGATCCCGCATAATTATAGAACTACGATTATTTGATCCGAAGTCGTAGCTCATTTTCACCAAAAGTAACGATTGAGAAATCCCGTAGTAAGTCATAGTATTGTGTTTAAAAAAGGATGCTCAAATCCTAATCCCTTAAATAGAAAATATAAACACACAATATAGGCATAAGACTATTATTAAAACCTAACGAGTAAAATATCTCAGCGATTATTAGTAATCAGTGAAGAGAATATATACATTATCTAAACTCACATCGTTAATGGTGTGCTACCAGCTTCACTTCCTTAAACACATAATTGCCATATAATAATGTACTAGTCCTTTGTTTATTTAGTTCAGTTCCTTTATCTAATCCATACTGTGCTCCAAAATGGTGAAAAGTGAACATAAACAAGGGGATTTCGACAAAACTGGATTTTATCAGTGATCTAAATCAATAGTGACGAAACCCTATTAAAAGTGAAAGGATCACATGGCAATACGCAGGAGACTATCCAACGTCAATGACTGATCAGAGGATATGAAGCGGCGCCATCCACCCGATCAGACGCAAAGGAAATGAAATTTATCTTGTAATCTCTTCAGTCACAGAAAGAATACAAAAAAGATAGTTACCAATCTCATGGTACGCCGCCAAGATTTCCCCGACCCTTGAAGGCCCCTGGAGCAAACTTGTATCGCACCTTTATCAAATTAGAAGGATGCTATATACACTAACATGATTATGGTTCTCTTTGCAGAATTGCGTAATATCAAACGTAATTATAATCATACAAGACAATAGGTCTGAGGGGATACTCCCACCGAGAACCAACCAAAACTTGAATCAATAGGAGTCTACTCTTAAACACTTTCTGTGAATTTAAAAGAGACCAAATTACTCTTCGTCTCCTACGCAACTCAGCTTAATCACATGTCACTAGGAATCAAGTCACTTTTAGTCAAACACTCATCATCCGCTACTGATATGAATGCTCAAGAGGGGGGAGAGCGGCAGATGGGTTGTTCAAGCGCGGCGCCCCTAATAAAAACGTAAAACACCCCAACTTGAACAGACTGTAAAAGATATCGTTAATTGCCCAATACTCTTAATATATAAAAATAAAAATTCTCCCATTTAATTTTTTCCAGCCGCTAACCTCTTTCAATTACTTACAGACAACACATATAAAAAAGGAGAGGTATTAACTCTAAATATAATTGACTAAATTTTTCCCACTTCGACGCATGAGAAATCTAGAAAAAGGAGAAAAAGAAGGTCTATTATATTTTTTATAAATTAATTAAGAGTGTAAAAAGACTTCAAATCAAAAAATTAAAATTAATTACCATTTGCGACATAATCTATTCCCAATTTGTCCATACTTAGACATTGCAAAGAATCATTTCTGATATGAGAAAAAGTTATAAATTAATTAGTATGAAAAATTCAAATAATTTACAAATTACATTAATTACAACAGCTAAAATTTCACCTGAACTCAAGTTAAATCATTGGCAAATTATTTTAAATTCATCATTGAGATTACAAATATTATATGTAGATAGTTATATGTATTCAATTTGTTTACATATTTGTATATGTACAAATAGTATAATTTTATCTATCATCCTCACATTCCTCTCTTATAATCGAAGGAAAGACAAATTCAAATTGGAAGAAAGAAAAAATAAACATCATAAAATGAGTTTTAGAAAATCAGAATAACTCCACCGCCAATTAATTTGGAAACTTTATCCAATTACATGATTTTTTTTTCTATAATGATAGTGTTATCAGTATAAAATTTTAAGAGCGGTACGCGCGCAGCGGCGTCAATAGTGCATTAATGCTAGTGATAAGTAGATGGAAGACCAAAACACGCAGGCGCAAAAGTTAGTAGAGGATGAAAAACGCACATCATCCAAACCCACCCAACGACTCCCACGCACGAACAAGTCTAAACCACAGTTTGAATACTGGGGCCACCTGGGAAATCACAATCATAACATATAATTCCGCAATAGGGCTCATTCAGTAACCCGAAAAAGATACCAATCTAATCAAGATAATGCGTCTATTGTATAGCCGAAGGGGGAGCAGATGGGGACTGTCCGCACACCGTTGAAAAACATGTTACTAAAGTGTTTAGCCCGTAAGAACTCTACAACACAATAAAATTACAATTTTACAGCCATATTATATTCTTACATTCAATTAATACAGTTGGCCCAAAGTAAAACAAGAATATCCAATACTAACCAGTAAGGGAACCATGCTACGAGATCCTATAATAGAGTAACTCACAATATTCGCAAAATTTTAATCCAGAACATTCATAACTAAAACATCTTAATTCAAAAAAAAAAACCTTCACTTGAAAAAAAAGTTTAAAATCCAAAGAGCCAACTAATTCTACACCAAATAATAAACAAATTGCGCCTCTCTCAAAACCACATTCATAAAAGCACAGTACGGTTACATCTATCTACACACAAATATAAAATAAAAGCCAAACTATCATTTCTCCAATATCTTATAAGAGCAAAGAAGAGTCTATAAAGAGCACGCTTAATAACACATAGGTAGGAGAAAAAAAATAATTAGACCAAATGGTAGAGTTCGAAGTTAATTGTTTTTACCATTTACATGCACAATCAACTCTCTCTTATACAAACAACAGGAATCGATTGCTCTAAAAAAATTCTCTAGAGATCTGGCTAACTTTGATAGCCGCTAGAACAACCTTTCTCTCTATTTCTAGGTGTTATTTTCACCTAGTCTTTCTACTGTCTGGAACCTTGAGCAAACCATACGTGTACTTAGAATTCTTGACTGTGATTGCTGCTTCTAGCGAAGCATACTCTTATTACCTACTCATTTCTATTCTCTTCGTAACACATCTTAGCATTTCATAAAGGTAATCGGCGGGTGTAAAAAGTTACATTCCTATACTCCAATCAAAACACTGTGAGATGGTATAGTGTGGAAATCCCCACCTGCAATAAAAGAGCAAATATCCACCCTAACTGCCGATTTTGAACTAGTGGTTAGTTACCCAAACACAACCTACAATGCATCCACGACCCAACAAAACAGACCTACATTCTCTGATATACCTTCCTGAATCTTATTAATATCATGCCTCTTGTTTATCTCATCTTGACCCCTATGATTCTCTCTGCAATCGCTGGAGTAGCTTGCTGGTGTTCCCTTTGATAACTGGGAGTCAAGAGTATCGCATTGACTCTCCAACATCAGATATGGGTTATGACGGGCATATTTTGCAATAGATTTAACGAATATTATGAGCAAAACATAAACAACACTAAATATTCTTCCTATTTTGAACACACACTAGAGAAAACAACTTGGAATGTTTAGCAGGGCTCCCAGTATCATAATTCTTTTCAATTTAGACGGTATATGTACAACTCAAAACATGTGTGGTGTCTTGTGGAATTATTTGTAGTGTGTAATGATACTGAGAGTTAAGTCTATTTTTTAGGAGAGACCGATAAGACTGGAATTTTACTGGACACACTAAAGCAGACAGTGAAAGAAAGCAAAGGAGTGGGAAGAGTGTTAGTCAGAAGAATGAGTACTAAAATATTAGAAAATGTGTAAATTGTAATTGTTGTTTAGTGGTAAAGAATTACAGGTTGTGAAATAGAGCTTAAGGAGCGTGATGCGTCTACAATCTTACGCAAGTGATTACGGTGAGCTGGTAAAACTCGGGTTGTCTGTGCCCACCTTCTCTCACAGAGTGAACCCATCTTGGATTTGTAATCTGACCTATTTTTATTTGAAAAAGAAATCCAATTACAAATGTAGAATTGGATAAAGTGAATAAAGAGAATACGCACAATTTTCAACGATTGTTGATTAATTATATTTTTCTATTCATATACGAATCACAACTATTATTATTTAATCATTCACCTCCTTTAATTATCTAAATTTTGATAACATTTATATTTTTTGCGCATCTACTTGTTTCATGTGTAATCGTTATCTGTATAGTGATATACACACTGGAATGAACACCCTTTTTCCCATAGTTAACCATCTTTTTCCGTTACAGTGCTTCATGTGTTACATCTTGTCTTTTTGATCTTTTATTACTTTTCTTCTCAGTTACAAATAATTGACTGTTATCAGATCAAAGGTTTAAAGGTCTACTTCTGGCACAATCAAGATCAGCAAGTTTATGCGGTATAAATGGCAACTAGTTTATACACTCGAGTTATTTGACGCTGTCAACCTTTCAATACTTTTGAGATACCTGGTTAAGATCATATATTATATGAGAAATAGTGAACAGTGTGACTTATGGTTGAATATTAGAGATATTTTCTGAGTTATATATTGTGCTTCTGAAAGAAAAAAAGTGAATCACCCATAGGGGTCCTTATGTCTCTAAGATCCGACACCTGACTAGATTGCACGCTAAACAATTGATTGATTATCGATGTCATCTGGCACAGTTTCAAATGATCGGATGCTGGATATTGTGCGACTAACCCAATGAAGCGTGGCGTTGTCCAGTGAAGACAAAACGTAGGATCTATGAAATTGTAAAGGAAGTGCAAAAATACCTTAATCAGATGGTGGATATATTCTAATTTGATCATTCTTAGTCTCAATAATTTAAAATTTAAACCTTAAAGCTGAAGCAACCATATCTTTCTCCTTTTATCAAAATAACAAATAATGTAAATTAGTGAAACTCCAACAAATGCAAAATCCATTGAGTAAGAAAAATTAGGCTTAACACAAAAGGTTGTGAAAGCCTTTCAACCAAAGAGAACAAACCACAAGAAAATTATGGAAAACTAAACTTAATACCACTCGGGTAATAACATGATTCATCTAAAGTAAAACGATTAAAATTATAAAAAGCCGAAGGGCAAACGTCCCTATATATATGCAAAAAGCCAAAACGCCCCTATATATGCCAAGACAAATGTCCACATATATATGCGAGAGAAACATCCCTATACCGCAAGGGCAAACGTCCCTAAACTTCACGAAGGACCAAACGTCCCTTATACCCGTGAAGGGCAAAACGGTCTCTAAACCCGCGAAAGGGCAAATGTCCTTATTAAAAAAAAAAAAACAACGATAACCTCCCTGCGGACAAGAAACAAACAAGGGAAAAAAAAGGAGAAAGACGTCTCCTTAAAAATGAAAAATTTTCGGGCGACAAGCAAAATGTTTCCCCTAAAATCCAGCAAGAGCAATAAAAAAGACGTCCAACGAACCAAACAAACCAAAATCGCCAAGGACCTCAGAGGAATGAATGGAAATGTGGCAACCTGGGGGGCACCCCCTTAACAGGGGGTTTTCCCCCCAAGGGTGGTTAGAGACAAATTCCCCCAAATTTCTTTAAAATCACTAAACTGGATGTTCGTCAGTAAGCAACTCTAACGCGACAGAACAGATGGGGAATATGTGCGAAACTGACACTTCTCCAGTGTTAAGTATATTTTTCATCGCAAGGTGACATCCAGATGGGATTTGGCGAAACTGTTACACCCCAGTGTAGTAACCTGTTTCTCTTTGCCAAGGGTTGACCACTCAAAAAAGCAGTACTTGCGACACTTGCCACCCATCCAGTTTTAGTACACATTATTTCAGCCTTCGCAAAAGCATTCTGCTCAAACACTTACCTTACAATTGCAAGAAACAATGAGGAAGCATTAGGCCAGATGCTCGCAAATATATCTAAAATACGATTGCTTGCAAATCTAAGGATTTTGGAACAGTATCGCCTTGTGCAAAGAACAAAAAAACTTTGCAAAGGTGAAACAGGGGTAAGAGTAGGAACCATATAGGACAACAAATAGTACTTTAACACATTGCAAAAGGGGAAGGTAAGATATTGATACAATAATGGTCAAAGCAAAAAACAAAATGGACATAAGCATGGATAATAAATCGATGTAAAACATGAGCACCCCTCCAAATAATTCAAAAGTTTTACAAAATGGCCAAAAAGCACCCAAATGTTTATTACAAATTTCCAAAACAGATCGGTTTTGAAGTACGTTCTAAGGAAGGTCAAGATAATACCAAAAGTTAATAAAAGGAAAAGATAATCTAAAAGCCTACTCCCTCATCTCACCCGAAGACAACATGAACGGAAGACTTGGGCGATTAGGATGCTAGGCGTAAGGGCATTTTCTCGATGTAGGCACACTCCTCGACCAAATTGAGCGCTCTCAAAGAACTCGGCGAAGGATTAATGGACCATTGTCAAAGACTATGGATTGTGGTATTCCAAATCTGGTGATGATGTTTTTCCAAAGGAAGCCTTTCACATTTGGGGTTTTGATATTTCGCATTGGCTTTGCTTCAACCCATTTAATAAAGTAATCCACCACAACGATCAAAAATTTCTTTTACCCTGCAGCTTGGGGGAAAAGGCCCAAGATATCCACACCCCACTTCGCAAAAAATTGGGGCGCGAGTACATGTGATCGTAGATTGGCATGTCTTTGATGAAGATTTCCATGAATCTGATACTTTTGACATTTTTTTAACAAGCTCTAAGGCGTTCTTCCTTCGAGAGGGYCAATAATATCCAATGTGGAGAGTCTTTCCAGCCAATGCCCTGGCTCCGATGTGTGATCCACACTGCCCTTGATGGATATCTTCTAACACTTCTACCCCTTTCTCAAGTGTTATACATTTGAGAAGGGGGTGAGAGAAGGACTTTTTGTATCGTTGACCATTCCAATAAAGGAACCAGGTAACTCGTGCTTTCACGTACTTAGCTATTTGGGGGTCGAGCGGGAGGATGCCATTCATCTTGTACTCAATGAACTCGTCCATCCAAGTGTCACCTCGGTCAATGAAGTGAATTTCCTCTAGCTCATCGGTGCTTCTCTGACTCTTCACCTCCCAAAATAAAGACCTTGGGGAATCCCTAATTGYGGAGCTGGGCTAATTTGGACAAGGCATTGACTTGATTTTTTTCTGATCTTGGGACTTGCACCAAGTGAAAATGATCAAGCCCTTCCACTTCCTTTTTCATTCACCGTCTCTAGGTATCAGATCGTGTTTTCATCTCTTGCCTCGTACTCTCCATTCACTTGACTTACAACAAGTTAAGAATAAGACATATCATTGATTTTCTTGCCCCAACAGCCTTGCACATTCTAATTCCAGCCACTAAGGCTTCGTACTCCGCTTCGTTGTTGGACGTTTGGAACTTGAATCTCATAGCATATTCGAAAGTGTCCCCTTCTAGGGATTTAAACAGGATTCCTTCCTTACAGCTATTTTGAGTGGATGACCCATCCACGAACAATGTCCATACATCGCTAGCTAGTACAAAAACCATCAACAGGTTTTTTCATCAAGCGCTTGATGTTTTGACTGGGGGAGATCTCGTCATCTCCACAATAAAACCTACCAAGGCCTTCCCCTTGATGGTTTTCCTTGGCACAAACTCAAGATTGAACTCATTCAACGCTACTGCCCACTTCAACATTCTTCCCGACGACTCCAACTTAGTCAATGGTTGTTTGATTAGTTGATCAGTGTTGATCACAATCTTATGTGCCACAAAATAAGGATGAAGCTTCTTGCTAGCCATCATGAGTGCTAAACTAAAATTTTCGGCAGTGGCATAGYGCATCTCCGCTCCTTGCAGTACATGACTTACAAAGTAACTGGTAGCTGGGTTCCCTCCCTTTYGGCCACTAAAACTATCAAGACTACATGTTCTGACACTAAAAGGTACATGTATAACGTCTCCCCTTCCATGGGACTCACCAGCCTAGGAAGAGAGTGGAGATGCTCTTTAAGTTTGATGAAAGCAGCTTCAGCTTCCTCACTCCATTCGAACTTGGCACTTTTCTTAATCGTTTTGAAGAAGTATTGGCATTTGTGTAACACCCCAATAATTCTCCCTTTTCCTGTAAAATAATYAATCGACAATATGGAGAACTATTGACGTGTTATCGCCACGTGTTAAAACGTTTCGGCTTATTCAGAATATTGCAGCGGAAAATGAATAAATCAAATAAACAAACCTTTAGGAAAACTATCAAAGAACTTTAAAACCGTACAATTTGGAACCAGTGTTGGCCCTTTATTCAAAGCTGAGAATAATTGATTTGGCAAAATCACGGAACTTGGAAAAATCATTTAAAACCAACTCTAAAAATACTACTTCCTCCGTTTTTAAAAAGTGCACCAGTTTCTAATAATGGAAATTCCCCAAKAAATGCACCACTCTTATTTCTTTCCTTTTTTGGAATGGGGATCACAATTAAAAAATTAATTCTTTTCACTTTTATGTGGGGACCACAATTAAAATACTATTTTTTCTACCACTATTTTATTAAAATATTCATCAATACACCTACTTTATTCAKTTTTTACTCTTTTTTGGCCCCCACCTACACACCTCATCACACTCTCAAAAATTGCCTAGGAGTCCCTGTACAACCCACAATGGTGCACTTATAAAAAAACAAAGGAAGTATAATTTTTATAAAGAGCACTAACAACAGTCCAATATTTAAACACTCGAACACTCCCATAACCCCAATATTGCAGAAGCACTTTATACATCAAACAACTACCACACCTGTAAAACTGTTCCCATAATTTCAAGTGAAATAAGGATCATCACAGGCTCACCAAAAGAAGAAGATTGTGACGACACACCAACAATAAAAACACGAAATCAGCAAGTTAGTAACTACAAACTTACGAAAACAGAAAAAACAGATAGCATCTTCCCTAAAATGGACATACCAAGTTACATACTGCTAAGAAACGAAGAAAACCAATGGTGTGTTATAACTACTCAATAAACAACACTTATACAAACCAAAATTCAAATAACTTAATCCCAACATTCTCAACCACATATTTATACAGCGGCTCCAAAGTACCTCAATCCCAACCTCATCAACACTCCTATTAAATAATTAGTACTTTGCGAGAATAGTTTGCTCGACTCCAATAATGCTCATATAGTTATTATTTTGTTCTGATTTGAGCAACAGACAAGGTTGTCCAAAACCCATATCAGCAATTTAGGAACATCAACCAGACATCAAGTTCATAAAGAACAAGTCACAAACCATGCCTCCCCGTCGAAAGCATCATAAACAATAAATAGATGGCGAGGTGCGCGACTTCGTCACCTAGTTAGATGAGATCTCCAACTAACCAATTTGGAAAAAATCTGTATAACTAAGTGAAGAGAGAGACGCGTTGATCAAAAAACCCTCAAAGGAAGCAAATAAAGTTGCAATCCAACCCCTGATTGTCAATACTCAGACGTGCCAAGCCCAGAGTTTATTGCTCATTCATATTATTATTTAATTGTTATTTAACTCATCAAGTTAACATGACTCACAATAAGACTGCAAATCACATTACAATCTCTTAACATAAAATCATCTCTTTAATTACAAACCAGTTGTACAAATTCCTTATTAATAAACCTGTTGGACAAGCCAACTAAACCTCGTCATTAAGACTTGCATCTTCCCTTTATCAATCATACATCAAGTCATGAACGTAATAAAATCACCTCTATGGAGTAAGTTACAACTTGACCCACTTAATTGTCATATATCAAAATTACCTCATGAGTAAGTTACACTAAACTCTGTTAACTCATCTCTTGTATTATAAATTTACCCATAGAGCAAGTTATAACTTGACTCCACATAATTTTCAACTAGACCAAACCACTTAATTATGTCAAATGACTAATTACAACCTCCATACTAAAACTCCTAATAACCAATTCCACAAACATTCCTCAATTTCCACAAATATAGACCATGACCAAAAAATATTTTATTTCGACTACAAAAAATTCATGGACGTTTCCTACTCATGCTCTAAGTTCTCAGACATCATTAAGCTACATAAAGATCAAGGATTCCGATAGTAGTACGTACTCGAAAGGAACAATCTCGCAAATACTTCTACTTCATAATAACTCAAGCAGAATTTCCTCCTACAACCAAATAGAAATCAATTATTATTGATTCCTAACACAAATTACAAAATATATATTCCCTTGAAACCAAAAAACCTTCAAAATCAACTCGACATGTTTTAAAGATATTCATAGTCATATAATAACCATTCATTTATTTAAAAAAAAAAAACTTAAAAGACATATTTTTCAATGGTTGAAATTACTTTGAAATGTATAATAATTCAGAAAATATCTCAATTAACATATATTTTTGTTACCAAATATTTTTGATTAATTTAATAACAAACATATTTTGAATCTAAAAATTGTCAATTTCAGTATAACCTTATTAAAATACTAACTCAACAAAATTTATGAACATTTATACAGGTTTATTACTTCAGTAATAGAACATCCACACAAATTTTTCGTAAATTATAGATCAATATAAAAATAAATAAAAATCGAATACTGATTCAGCAACCCGAAAAACAATCAGTTCGAAAACGATTTTATTAAAATTGTAAATCAGCTTGGAAAATTCCAAAAGTTTTACAAAACGTCTATTGCTGTATATAGAATATTCACCAAAAATGTCGTAAATTATTGATGAACATAAAAGGCAGGACAAATCAAAAACCTAATCTGTAACTCAAAAACTGTCAATTCAAAATGATTTTTTTAAAATAGTAAACTTGCTTAGAAAAYCTGAAAATTTTACACAAGGTGTATGTTAGTACGAAGATAACTCGACCAAAACTTTGAAAATTATTGAAAAGCAGAAAAATAAAAAAAATCATATTCTAAACTGACATCAATATATGAAAACCCTAATTTCATAATTAAATAAATCTGAATTTTTCCAATTGAAATCATCAATACAACTCATAATATTAGCAATTCATAGAAAGTCATACTCAAAACATTAGTAAAACAATTTAGATTATAAWWCTTCAAGATTCAATCAAAATTAAAACATGAATTAACAAGAGGAAACAAAAGAAAGCATGGAAGAGGAGAGAGGACCGAYGGTGAGGGTCGTCCGGCGGCGTGCGATGGCAGGGTAGCAGTAGGGCAGTAGCCGTTGATGTGGCACGCAAGCCACGTGTCAACTTTAGAGGGGTTACAAGAATCCAATATGGCATGAGGTTCCATGCCACGTGTCAAGAGTTAACTAAACTCTTGTTCTATATACCTTCAACCGAAAACCGRACGTATTACGTAAATCAAACCGCTTAAGCAAGCAAAACAGACGAATTAACGCTTAGGATGGTGAGAAGTGTCACATATCCAAGCCCTCAAGGGACAAGGCAAAAGCCTATAAATACCCATTGAGAGGCCTCATATTTCACACAATTTTTCATACATTTGAGAGCATTGAATTCATACTTAAGCAAGTATAGAACTTTATCTCTCTAACATCTCT
>SNQN01009051.1:4023-17797 GCA_008642245.1 Bassia scoparia | reverse complement strand
TAATAAATAATATAATAAATAATAAATACATATATAATAAAATAAAAATAAATAATATAATAATAATAAATGTTTTTTTAAATTCATTAACCTGTTATAATAGGTGAGGGAGAGATTTGTAGGTAAAAGTTAATAATTTAGTATACATGGTTCAAGATAGGATTAAGTTTAGTACTTCTGTAATACGCCAGGTCGGATTATTCATTGAACACCACCAAAAGATGAAAATTATTCGTTTCCATTTTTCCAAATACTTAAATTACTACCCACAGGCACATTCGCAGGTACATATAAATTTAGTACGTTTTAGTTGGCCTTAGTTTATTATTATTATTATTATTATTATTATTATTATTATTATTATTATTATTATTATTCAAACCCCCCTCCTCCCATTGCCACCCTCCACCGTACCCCCCTCCCCTTCCATCACCTCCCATTGCCACCCTCCACCGTGCCCCCTGCACCACCACTCTCAATCAACCTCCCTCACGCAACCACAAACACCACCCTCACCCTCAATCAACCACCCTCACGCAACCACAGCCTAATACACAAACACCACCCTCACCCTCACGCAACCACAAACACTACCATCAACGCCATCCTCTACTCTCCCATCATCCACCATCACCATCCACCATCACCGCCATCCACTATCACCGGCCATCGACCTCGCACACCCAACCACCCTCGCAGCCACTTCATAACCCTAACCCCCAAATCAATTCAAAACCAAAATCCCCAAATAAAATCCACAAATCAAAATGAAGAACCAAATCAAAATCGAATTCGAAATCGCTAAGGGGCAACGAGGGAGGGGGGAAAAGAGACGAGTATGGTGGTTCGCGAGGGGTGGTGCAGGCACGTCGAGGGATGGAAGAGCAATGGCGAGGGCTACGATGGATTATGGTGGTTCGCGAGGGGCGGGGGAGCAACGTCGAGGGGTGGAAGAGCAGTGGGGAGGGGTGGTGCAGGTGTGGCTGAGGGCGAGGAGTGGCAGAGGATCGGAGGTGGTTTCAGAGGGGTTGCTGCCTTGCTGGTTTAGTACCCACAAAAATAAAAAAGAAAATTGTTCAAAGAGAAAAAAAAGAAAAGGAAAAATGAAAAAAGGGGTAGAATGACCTGCTAATCAGGTTTTAGGTCATTTAGTATAATTGTTGAAGATAGGGGTTAAAGGTTAGTATATTCCGTAATTACGCTCAGGTCGGATTATTCATTGAAGTCCACCAAAAGGTGGGGTTATTCGTTTCCATTTTTCCTATATTTTATACGATTATATTACGATATTATTTCATTACAATCTCGCTATTCGAGGTAAAGCAATCTCGAATATCGCAATAATATCCGACACAATTGCAATAATATCAGATAATAATCGTATACATGCACGTACGATTATATAACGATATTATATCATCGTAATCACGCTATTCGAGGCAACCAAAATTGGCCAAAATCCAGGCGGATACTAGACACAATTGCGCCCAAATGTTGCCTATTTTGGGCGATTTTGACCCTTGCTTATAAATACGAAGCCTCAGCCTTCATTTGCACGGATCGACGCCTCATTGGCACTTCTCAAACTCTCTCTCTCTCTCTGCAGTTTTCTCTACTCCTCTCCCTAAAACACATCAAAGCTCTCACTCTTTTGCATTCAAAATTCAAAAGCATTCATACATTCAAAAGCATTCTCAGACACATCAAACACATTTCTAAACACAATCACGCATCCATTCATGCACTCATTTGAGATCTTGGCTTGATCTTAAGTTCTTGCTTCGATTTGGGGTTCTCGGTTTATTTCGAGTTCGATTTGGGTTTGTTCGTGTTCGTACGAGTTTGCGAGGGTCCCTAGCATCGTTCTCATTCATTAGCACCGTGTCCAAGGTAAGTTTGAGGTCAATGTCTCAATCTCTAAACACCCTTTTGCATGCTTGTTAGAAATTCGACTTCCTAAGCAATTTGGCATGTAATATTGATTAACAACTATTTGAAATGAATTAAAATCAATCGTAGGCACAACTTTAATTCTTATCGAATGCTTGCATGCTTGCAAATCACAACAACTTTTATGTCTTAAACAAGACCGACAAATTTCATGTTCTCACGCCTAATAAGACTAATTCTTGGACAAATTGGCTTTTAGGCACCCTTTAATACGGATCTAAACAACACATGTCGCAACAATAAATTAGTCCTTATGTGCCTCTATTTCTGTTAAGCAACCCCCATAGTAATTTGCATGCTTAGGGTTAAAACGGAAATTTGTTTGTTGTTGTCTTTTTGACAATGTACTCGCAATGATCGAGTAGAGGCCGCTAGACGCGAGGGAGTGTTGTGCACTACTTCACCCTTACCCTTGTCCCCTAATCCAGACCTTTGGTGCACTACCAGACATGGAGTCCTTCACCTTGCTTTATGCAATGATAGGCAAGGCTTAAAATGGGTTTCGTAGCTTCCCAAAAGAAGTGCGGTGGCGACTTCCTCTACTCCTTTTGAGTATAAAAACACAACTCCAGGCATACTCATACTATGCAAAAGCAAGAATTCAATTCTCGCAAAAACCGAGTCATCAACTAATTGTACCCCCCAGAGCAGAGGGACCGGACCCAGTCTGGCCTGGTGACGCCCCGACGCCCGTATAGTTTTTTGGCGACTTCGCTGGGCAATTCACTAAAGCTATTATCTTTAGTGATGTGTGGACAATACTCGAAAAGTCATGCGAATTCAGCGTCTTAAAGACGACATGTGTTAGGCAACCTACATTACACGGAACCTAGGTCGTTGGCACTGAGTTTCCGTTTTCTAGGCATCACGTCTCGTATAAGTATGTTCTACACTTGAGACAAGACCAGGGGGGGTGGGGGGCTCGCTTAAGATTGGCGCTGGTGCACTACCTATGTAACCAACTCTTAAGGTTGATGTCCATCCCCACCATGACGCGCGGCTACGTTCCCTACAAAGCCGTAATGTTTTAGACCTCCTTTGATCATCACAGCAGTCTGGATGTGTTAAGGACCGTTCTAGGCTTAGTCATGGGACCCTCGTGGACACCCGGACCGACTAGTTTGAAAACGTAGCAACTGACTCTAGGTGAATGGACTTTTATTTTTCATTTTTACATATAGGGCTTATGCTAGTGTGACAACGTGCTATGTGTTTTTAGCTAACTAAGGACCTTAGATTTGCATACTAAAAACAAACAAGTCATGTACGAGTCATGTAAGAAATCTCATGTAGCAAGTGGTCATTCTTTAGGCGTCGTAATGTCAAAATGGTTGTAACTAGAATCGTTTAGGCTTTACGTCRTTTTGCATCGCACAATTGTAAACGAGCGCCAAAACTCGTAATTCCCCTTAAAAAAATTGAAAAATTGGGAAAAAAAAAATCCGAAAAAAGGGTAAAAAAAAAATTGAAATTAAATAAAGGTGAAAAGCGAATTTTGGCGTTCTTGCATTTTCCATTTTGAGTTAAGTCTATAGGCAAGGAATGATCACTATTAGGCCATGCATTGAGTCTAGTCAAGGAAGCAAGTCATGCATTGTTTTCCTAAAATCGACTCTAATACACTCTCATTTAGGATAGAGTCATCTACATAGCAACTTCAAAGGTCGGCAAGGCACAATCTACTAGTTTTTATTCTTTTGCACAAAAAGGACCATTCAGCACTCCAAGTCTAGGTCCTCTAGTCCCTCAGCACCACAAATAGGTGGAGAAAGCAACGCCATAGCCCAAATGCAAGCCACCATTGATACTTTGCAAGCCAAGATTGCTTCACTTGAGCAAACTAATTCATCTGAGGTTACCCTTAAAAACCTCGAAAAGATGGTCCTCAAAGCAACCAACAAGAATGCCTACTTTGAGACGCCTGAGCTCGAAGACATTTAAGCTAAGATCCCCGAAAAGTTTTCTACAATAGACCTGCCTAAGTTCAAGCCAACTAATGATCCTAGGTTCCATCTCAAAGGATTTGCGACAATAATGTCAATCAAGGGGATCAAGGTTGCTCTTTTCCCTAAGGTGTTCCCCATGTCACTCGAACCTGTATGCCAAAAATGCTCCTACTCTCTCCACGATAAGGATATAGCCACTTGGGATGACATAGCTCGAGCGTTCATGTCGCGCTACCAAAGCAACATTCAAGCTTTCACCTCACTAAGGCAACTTGAAATCCTCAAACAAGAGGAAAAAGGAAGCTTCACAATCCACCTTGCACAATGGAAGGAAGCAACAACCCAAATGATCAGTCCTCCCGAAGAAAAAGAATTGGTGAAAATATTCATCAAGAATTTGCTGCCCAAGTACCGCAATCACCTTCGCTACTTGGACCTAGGCACCTTTTACAAGGTTTACTGCATTGGCATCGAGATTGAGGGTGATCTCCTAAAAGAAGAAGCTAAGAACAAGTCAGGTGGCCGCCAAAAGAACGACACAACCAACTCATTAATGGATGTGTGGAATGTCAATGATATTGAAGCAACCACACCTCCGGCAAAGCGCTCTAAATGCCAATTCACTCCGCTTGGATTGTCCTACACCCAAGCATTTGATCGCCTCTGCACTAGAGGCTTAATCATTCCAGTTGGTCCTATAACTGATCCTTCGATTAAGAAGAGGTCTCTAAAATGGGATCCATCAAAGTATTGCAAGTATCACCGCGGTAATGGTCACACCACCGAGTTATGCAACACAATTAGGACCATTATACAAGGTATGATTGATGAAGGGCTCCTTCCTATCGCTCCAGCAGAAAAATATCCAAGCATTTGACGCAAAGCAGTCACTCGCAACACACGGCACCATGAGTAAGAGTCAATAAAGTTCAAGCATAGGTTGAGTTGGAGAGTCCCTCCACCTAGACATTAATTTTCCGTTTTCTTTCCTTTTGTCGAGTCTGTGTCAATTAGGAATAGAGTCTTGTCATCTCATTAGCCTTCCTTAATAATAAAAGTTCCTTTTCTTTTTACATTATTTTCTTAGCCTTTAATGTACTTCGACTTCTATGATGAAATGCTAATCACAACACATGACCTCACAAAAAAAAAATGGAAAAATGAAAAAAAAGACAAAAAATGAATAAATTGGACATGCTCGAGAGGCCTTCCTTCATAGCTCCACATATATATCCTTCTCCCTCCATGCACCCTATCATGAGTACAAAACAAAGCAAAATCCCTTGCAACCACTTTGAGCTTTCTTATGCAAACAAACACAAAAGCCCATTTCTTTCACACCTACATCCCTTCCTAACCTCCATAGTGCCAAAGAGGCACGAAGCAAAGCAAAGCAAAGTTGAAACCAAAGACAAGCTGTGGTTTAGACAATATAAAAAAAAGAAGAGAGAAAGCCAACAAAAAAGTCAAAAGAAAAACCTTCAGCAACAAAGATTGATAAAGTCTAGCCCAACTTCACACATTGCAAAATCCCACAATGAAACTCAAAGCAAACATTCATTGCAACAAGTTTTCCAAAAGCCTCACACCCCACACCAAGCCTACATTACAGCCTAAAAAGCCCTCTCCAAATGAGCATTATCCAAGCCTAGCTAGGTCAATTCCCCACAAGGTTTCGTCCTAGCAAAATGAGGCATCACTTGCACACACGACTTCACGAACTACGATCGGTCTGATTCCACTTGGATACGTAGGTAGCCTTTTCCCGAGGTTCGACCAAATTAATAAAAACAAAGTGGTCATTTTCATCATTGTGTTGGTTGGATGTTTTCTTGAAGTTTGAAGCACAACTTCTTTTTAGTCTAGAACTTGACATAGGCTCGAGTTTGAACCAGCATCTCTTAGCCAGCCACATAGATCCCCTCATCTTGTCACCCCTAGTCACAAATTGAGTTGTTTATATTTTATAGATCCATGGCCTTTCTTTCTACAACCTTTAGGACTCTCTTACTCATCTGAATGCAACCATAGAGTCAGGCTCTTGCTCATGTAGTCAAGGTTGCACGCCACTCAGCTCCAACAAGTCGCGGGGGCTTTACTTCAGCAGTATCATGTCTTGCACAACATAAGCTCTACTTCTCAAAGTGTGGAGGATTACATCAACAAATAAGTCCTCATTCCTTGTTCCTTTCTTGAAGGAGCAGCAAAAATCAGGTTCTTGACTACAGTGTTCACAACCAAATATAGAAGCGGGAGACATGACACATCAATAGCGAGTCCAATAAGGTTGGGGGCTTGCAGCATCATTAATGCAATTGACTCTACAAGGAAAGGTCGCAATTCGTTGAGGGCTTTACATTGGCGTAAGAGTACTCATTCCTGGAACACGCACTCTGCCCGAGGGAGCAACAGACTTAAGTTCCTGACTTAAGTGTACATCTTCGTTACATGACWAGCCTTAAGCAAGAAACTACTTATTTCCTACAAGTATTGCAATGATCTTTACACCACCACTCGGAGTCATTAGGGGCTTACAACAAAAGAAGCAACCTCCTTACATTTGAAGCACATTCAATTGCAGCAAATCAAGTACCTTGTGCGCTTCCTATGTTCGCCACCATGCTCAACCAATGCCATGCTCTCCAACAAGCAACAAACTCAAGTTCAAGACATGAGTTAGCATCGTGTCTCGGCATATCAAAACCGAGGGGCTCATAGCGGAAAGGGATGACCACCAAGCAGCCCATGATCACTCAATGAAGCACCACACACGCAAGCATCAACGAGGAATAAGCAACAAAGTAGGTCAAATTCCTTGTCGTACTTATAACTACAACAAGTGCAAATCATCTCAACACCGCAAAAAGGCTCCAGACGTTAAAACTCCCATCATTGCAAAGGTTCCTCTACAACACCTTCACATGAGGCCCGTAATTTAGGGGGCTACCATTGCACTAAAGATAGCCATACAATGCCTCTTTTAACACAACTTACAAAGGAAGCTTTCATCTCAACATGCTAGAGGCTTGAGCCAAAAACTTCAGTCGAGAAGGCTCTATCTTGCATGTATTTCAAAAATTACATTAACATGTATTTGCTTCCTTGACCAAGTGTTCAATAAAAGTCATTGTATCCCATAAATCTTTGCACTTTATTCCTTGAATACTAGGTCTAAGCTAAGTTAACTTGTGAGTCCATAGTCAAAACACAAAAGCTCCAAAATAGTCAAGTTAATGCATCATATAAGTTACAGGCATAAAGTCAGTCAGCTCACAAAAGCACCAATGCAAAGTCAATCAAGTCAACTCAAGACTAAAGTGTCTAAGCGAGTCCTAAAACAAACCAATGCAAAGCTAGGGTTCACCTTTAAGTGCAATTTCTACAGGTACATAGCCTGGGGGGGCTGACCCAAAGCAAAGCAAATCACGTCGTCACTAGTCTCTCGCAATTCAGCATAGCAAAGTTTCATGTAAGCTAAAGTCCAGCATCTCAAATCAATAACGGGTCAGGGTATACACACGTGCATTAGGCTGCTAGCCTAGCAAACAAGGTCTGGCTTGCTGAGCTAAGCAAAACATTCTGGGGGCTGACCTCTAGAAATCAGTAGGCTCTATCGTAACTGCGTGTAAAGGAATGCCCTATTCCTCCTCAAAGTTCAAAGCACCTACATCGCAAAATGATAACCATGCATTTGCAAGGAACAATTACCACAATCCAAAGCAGAGCAGAAACAAAGGTCAAAACAAAACTCAAAATCAAAGAATCCTTAGTCGAGGTACAACAAATCCCAACAATAACTTCAGTAGTACATGACATTAAGTGAAAAGTCTTTCTTGATGGCATAGCCGAAGGAGAGATAAGTAGGTATAAGTAGATCAAGCAGGCACCAACAAAAAAATATCATTATACGCGATCGTGACTATATGCGATGTTCAGTTTCCTAGAAGGTGCCACCGGAGTTAAGCAGGCATAGGCAGATCAAGTAAAGCAGGCAAAGGATACGACCAAAATTCTCTTGGACAAAAGCACTAAAGAGGGGTAATCTTGGACGGGGGCACCGAAAGAGATTGCTCATTGAAGAGTATTCCTAGACGACTAGCCGAGAAGGGATAAAGATCGAGCCGGATTCTCAAACGAGGATGAAGGTGTATGAAGAGGTTGTGCTCTCTCACAATAAAGAGGTTATGCTCTCTCACATCAAGAGGTTGCGCTCTCTCACAATGAAGAGTTCGTGCTCTCTCACGACGGTGCTAAAGAGTTTGTGCTCTCTCACAATGAAGAGTTCGTGCTCTCTCATGATGGTACCAAAGAGGTTGTTCTCTCTCACATCAAGAGGTTGTGCTCCCTCACAATAAAGAGGTTGTGCTCTCTCACATCAAGAAGTTGTGCTCTCTTACAACAAAGAGTTCGTGCTCTCTCACGATGGTGCTAAAGAGTTTCACATAAAGAGTTCGTACTCTCTCACGATGGTACCAAAGAGGTTGTGCTATATCACAACATCTAAGAAGGAATTAAAGCTAAAGAGGTTGTGCTCTCTCGCAATAGCCAAGACAAAATTAAAGCTAAAGACATTGTGCTCTCTCACAAGAGCTAAGACGAAATTAAAGCTAAAGAGGTTGTGTTCTCACACAACGGCTAAAATGGAATTCAAATCAAAGAAGTTATGCTCTCTCACAACGGTTAAGACAGAACAAAACTAAAGAGTTTGTGCTCTATCACATAAAGAGATCGTGCTCTCTCACGATGACAAAGATGAAACTAGGCCTACAAACGATGATGAAAAGAGGTTGTGCTATCTCACAATGGTAACAAAAGAGTGTTCGTGCTCTCTCACGATGCCAGAAGAGAAGCTAAAAGATAGATGTAGGCATTGACACAAATTCCCCATGAAGTCTAGGACGGAGGCACCGAAAAGGGTGAAGGCAGATAACAGCAAAAGCACGCTTACCAAAATCCCCAGTGAACGCAAGAGCACTAACAGAGATGAAAGCAAGCAGGTTAGTAAAGAAAGCAACATCAACACAAGGACTAATAGACATGCATCAAGTAAGCAAGAAGCAAGCAAGCAAGTAACAGCAACCGCAGGTGCAGGTAAACCACAAGGACTAATACACATTTGTTTTGCAAGTACCAGGTACTTTGGCTTTCATTTTATGAGACTTTCGTCTCTACAAACTCAACCAAAGTGGGGGATTCTGTAGATACCTACATTTTTCCCTAGCTCAAGACGGTCGATGATAAGGCACCTTTTACAACACACAAGCTGAATTGAGAGAGAACTAGGGCCCTAACAGACCCTAAAAAGACAAGTTTTCACTACACCGCGCACGTTTCTATACACAAAGCACCCTTAAAAGTAAGTTTTAAATTCAAATTAATTTTAACTTATTTTTAAACATTTTTCTACAAAATTTTGGAATTTTTCAGAAATGTCCTAAGCATTTTTGGCAATTTTCAGAATTTTCAACAATTTAATTAATTTTGCGATAATAAATTAAATTATGCAGACAATTCCAAAATTCATTAAATTCTAACACAACACACTATTTTTTACAAGGAATTTTTTGAATATTTTTCCATAATTTTTGGAGTTGTGGAAAAGTAGTTATGAATTTTCGAAGCAAAAACGCAAAACGGAGCAAAGCGATCCATCCCTGGATGTTTCGCCTAGAGACACGCGTATAGAGCATTGCAATAATCTCAACCATAATCGCAATAATATCGGCTATGATCGTATAAAATCACGTATATATTTTATACGATTATATTACGATATTATTTCATTACAATCTCGCTGTTTGAGGTAAAGCAATCTCGAATATCGCAATAATATCAGATAATAATTGTATAAAAATATTGTTGCTAAGTATGGAAGAAAGTCTTCTCCGAGCTCTTGTATGTTGAAGGTAGATATCAGGAATGCCTGTGACTCAGTCAGTTAGGAGTTCTTGGATCACATGCTACAGGCCTTGCAGTTTCCTAATTCTTTTAGACATCTTATTATTGCTTGTGTGACCTCTCCTTTTTTGTCTCTCTGCATTAATGGTTCTTTAGTAGGGGGACCTTATGTCTCCTCTTTTATTTGTCTTATGTATGGAATACTTGTCTAGACCACTGCATACCTTGGATGATTCTAAGCAATTTAAATTCCATTCTAGATGTCGAGCTTTGCAGCTAAATCACCTTGTTTTTGCTGATGATTTGATCATGTTCTGTCATGGGGACACAGATTCCATTTCTCTTCTACTCAGGTGTTTCGCTACCTTTTCTGCTGCTACTAGTCTGGTGGCCAATTCCGAGAAGTCCAATTTATATTGTTGTAATATGTCCCAGCATGATCAGCAGGCAGTGGCTGATGCTTCTGGTTTCCAAGTTGATAAGKTGCCTTTCAAATATCTTGGTGTGAATGTGAATAACAGGAAATTGTCCATGGATGACTGTCAGGTCCTTGTTGATAAAATTACTGCTAGAATTGCCTCTGATCTTGGAATAGTAGATCTTTGTCTTATAGAGGGAGAACTCAGTTGATCAATTCTGTCTTACTTACCTTGCATACTTACTGGGCTTCAATCTTTATTATCCCAAAGTGTGTTTTGAAACAAATTGAGGCTTTTTGTAGGAACTATTTGTGGGTTGGGAGGCTAATATATTCTAGGCCACCTCCCATTGCTTGGGATATTATTTGTCGTCCCAAGAAGGAAGGCGATCTTGGAATTCATAACTACTTTCTTTAGAATTTGGCTGCTATTGGTAAGTATGTGTGGAATATTGCTAATAAGTAGGATAGTCTTTGGCTCAGATGGATTTATCATTTATATATGAAAGGAAAGCAATGGAAGAGGGCTCCTTGTCCAAATTCTGCTATTTGGACTTGAAAACAGATCTGGAAAGCTAAAGAGCATTTCAAACCTGGTTTTGTTGGTGATAAATGGAAAGCTAATCCTTCTAGTTATACTATGGCTAGTGGATATGCTTGGTTGAGAACTCCTGTGTGTATGAGGTTCCTTGGGCTGCTTTTGTATGGAATAGCTTTAACATTCCCAAGCATAGATTTATTTGCTGGCTCATGATGTGGGGCAAACTCAGAATAAGGGACAAGTTATTTTCTTTGGGGATCATCACTAATGCAACCTGTCCTTTGTGTGGTGATGCTGATGAATCCATGGACCATTAATTTTTTGAATGTAATTTTAGCAGACAATGTTGTGCTTTTTTTACTTCTGCTGTGCAGATTCCCTTGATTTCTCTTGCCTGGAAGCATGCATAAATAGTGTGAGTTCTTCTATGAACAGGTTCAGGAGTCGTGTCATTTGGAGTTGGCTTGTTGGCATGTTGTATGTGATGTGGCAGGAGCAAAACAGGGCTGTTTGGCAGGCTCAAGTGCATAGACTAGATTATTGTATGCAGTGTTTACGGAAGGATTTAGCTTCTAGAATTAGGTTTGTTTTGCCTAGGAAAATAAGCTGTAATGATATACATTGGTGTATGAGTTTACTTGTTGGTTAGACTAGGCAGTTGCAGTTGCTGTACCTAGCTTGTGCACCCATCCTAGATAGTGGCTTTAGTTTAGTCATTGTTGCTGTTGCAGCTTTGTTTAGGAAGCTTTTCTTGCTTTTGTTTTGTTAGCTTCAGTTTTTGTATTATTCTTTGTGAGCAATAAAATCTTTTTTACCTTTTCAAAAAAAAAAAATCGTATAAAATCAAGTACGATTATATTACGATATTATATCATCGCAATCACGCTACTCGAGGCAAGCAAAATTGGCCAAAATCCAGGTCAATACTGGGCACAATTGCGCCCAGTTTTGGGCGTAATTACGGCCAATGTTGCCTATTTTGGCCGATTTCGACCCTTGCCTATAAATACGAAGCCTAATCCTTTATTTGCACGGATCGACACCTCAATGGCACTTCTCAAACTCTCTCTCTCTTTGTAGTTTTCTCTTCTTCTTCTCTCTCTAAAACACATCAAATCTCTCACTCTTTTGCATTCAAAATTATAAAGCATTCATACATTCAAAAGCATTGTCAAACACATCAAACACATTTCAAAACAGAATCACGCATTCATTAATGCACTCATTTAAGATCTCGGTTTGATCTCAAGTTTTTGGTTCAATTTAGGGTTCTTGGTTTATTTTGAGTCCGATTTGGGTTTTTTTCGTGTTCGTACGAGTTCACGAGGTTCCCTAGCATCGTTCTCATTCATTAGCACTGTGTTGCAAGGTAAGTTTGAGGCCAATGTCTCAATCTCTAAACACCCTTTTACATGCTTGTTAGAAATTCGACTTTCTATGCAAATTTGCATGTAATATTGATTAACAACTATTTGACATGAATTAAAATCAATCGTAGGCACAACTTTAATTCTTGTCGAATGCTTGCATGCTTGCAAGTCACAACAACTTTTATGTCTTAAACAAGACCGACAAATTGCATGTTCTCAAACCTAATAAGACTAATTCTTGGACAAATTGGCTTTTAAGCACCCTTTAATACGGATCTAAATAACACATGTCGCAACAATAAATTAGTCCTATGTGCATCTATTTCTGTTAAGCAACCCACATAGTAATTTGCATGCTTAGGGTTAAAATGGAAATTTGTTTGTTGTTGTCTTTTTGACAATGGACTCGCAATGACCGAGTAAAGGCTGCTAGATGCGAGGGGGTGTTGTGCACTACTTCACCCTTACCCTTGTCCCCTAATCCAGACCTTTGGTGCACTACCAGATATGGAGTCGTTCGCCTTCCTTTATGCAATGATAGGCAAGGCTTAAAACAGGTTCCGTAGCTTCCCAAAAGAAGTGCGGTGGCAACTTCCTCTACTCTTTTTGAGTATAAAAACACAACTCCAGGCATACTCACACTATGCAAAAGCAAGAATTCAATTCTAGCAAAATCCGAGTCATCAACCAATTGTACCCCCCGGAGTAGAGGGACCGAACCCAGTCCGGCCTGGTGACGCCCCGGCCCCCGTACAATCATCGATCCTCTTCATTTCTTTGTTCATGTGAGAAGTGATGACGTCCACCATATTGGTAATTGGCTTTGGTTTAGTGTTACTGTCACTAACTGATTCTTGCAAATTGTTGTTTGAAGAAGTTACTTCTTCTTTGGACAAAACCCAATCTATTTAGTGCTTAAGGATGCTATGGATCACTTCCTCAAGAATTTCGGGGACCTGGGTGTTAGACTTCGCTAGCCGAGGGCGACTCGGAAAGCCAATGAGTTGAGGGTCTCATTCAAATCAGCTAAAMTCAAGTCCATTCGAGTGTCTTCGCTATCCATTAGTGCACTGGTGTGGATTGACGGAGTGCTTCTTGAAAACCGTGGAATGAACCCTGTGTCTACGAGCTTAACCGTTGGTGCCTATCCTATTTGCACATGGACCAAAAGTTAAGTTCCATGTCGAATCAACCTGTGATACAATGCATGTCTTAGGGGGGTGATCATTCCCTGGCCTATTGACTGACTCAAAAATGTAAAAGGTGCATGAACTTTGGAAATTTGCCATTCGCCTTTTATTTTCATTTTTCACTTTTTTATGTCATTAGTTTTTTTCGTTTTTATTTTTGTTTTTATTTTTTCTTTTCTTTCTTTTCCTCTTTTTGAAAAGGCGAAGTCCAAAGGCCCGACGTCAGTTTACAATCGTATGACTGTAGGGCGTGGGCAGTACCCCCGCGTATAGCGGGCGCACGGCTTGGTTCTACATCGATGTGTTGTGCGTGGGCTTGAGCCACGGAACCCGCATGTGAGTGCGTTGGGGGTAGTGTTGTCAAGTAAGGGGAGTCGCCACCGTGCCTATAWAGGTTATTCACGGACGCCCGAAACGTTGGTGCCAAAACAATGGCCCCACGTCCAATCCAATAACCAATC
>SNQN01009050.1:6967-26836 GCA_008642245.1 Bassia scoparia | reverse complement strand
AAAATTCAGTGGCCTTATCCACAGCTGAGTCAGAATATATTGCTGCAGCCTCATGCTGTTCTCAACTGTTGTGGATAAGGACCAAATAGCAGACATCTTTACTAAACCTTTGTGTCGAGAAACTTTCTGTAGATTAAGAGTCCTTTTAGGTCTAGTTAGATTTTAGTTGTGTCTTGTGTCATAGGTTATTAGATTCTGGCAACTTGGCTTTTATACTTTTCGCTCAATGATTGCCTAGAAATGTCTCATTTGTATTGTGCATGTGCATATACCTATGTCGAAGTCCTTCAGGTGTTATGTAGATGGCTTGACTCCCTCAAAAAGGGTTGAAAGTCATTGGTGCAAGAGAAAAGTTGATTGATCATTAATTCACAAAAACAGAATGTCATGGTTCTGTACAGGTACCAGCAAAGGGAAACAACAGGTCAGCTCTGATATGTTTTCCGATTGATATTTTCATATCTTTTGGAAAATTACTTAAGATATTTTTCTTTTTGGAAAGAAATTTATCTTATTCAGTTATTTTGGCTTGTTGATCAAGGCATTAACTACACATGCCTAAATTGAAGTCGGTTGAGGTATTTATGGCAAGTGGTCATTGCCAAAATTGAATTTCGAAATTCTAGCGGTTATTGACTCAACCGGCTATAATCCTTCAAACTCTTGCTTCCTTGATGATCTCTCTATATATATTTGCTCTAACCCTTTTAATGTAGCTCATAACTATTCATCATACTATACTCTCTTCTCATCTTGTGCTCTGTTTTCTACTTCAAAATTCAAAATTCAAAGTTACTGTTCATTCAGCTACTGTTCACTGCTCTCTGCGATCATTCGAAACATGGATAAAAAACAAACACTGGAAGAAAGGGTCGAGGGAGAGGTCAATCAAGTGAATCATCACATTCTCCGAAAGTACAAGAAGAAAACCCTGAAACACAACCATTAGAAGTTAAAACCACCGAGCTACCACCCACAGACTCATCCAAAACTTCAACTCCCAAAAAATTAACCAAACACCACTTCAGAAAAAACCTTCAAAAACAAAATTAAACACAAACGAGATTGTGCCTCATGAGCATCCAACTGAGGGTGGTGGTTCCACAATCAAGGAACCAGCACCTTTTCAGGGGGAAAAACTTCATGAGTATAATCTCATAGATGGGCCTATGACTCAAAATAGAATTCATTAGAAACCTTATAGTAACTTTCCTTAAAGGAAAGGAAATAATTTACCATAATTAGATTCCTGAGAATAAGAAGAGGATATCAAATAAACTGGGAGAGCGATAAAGAGTAAGTCGGAACCGTTGTGAGGGTTTCGAGTGAAGAGGGGATATACTTCGTTCAGGTTGGAAAAAAGCCCAAGTCAAAAAAAAGTCAAAAAGCAAGGAGGAGAGACAAAATCAACTGTCTGATGAGACGAACACCAGAGGAAAGTCTAACATGCCCAGTGCTTAAACCACACAGTAACGCTCCAGTTAAAGGTAGTTACTAGAAGTCTCCTCTCAACAGGCGTTCTACTGACTTATGCGCTAGAATTAGTTCTGTCTGGAGTTGTAGAAAGTTGAGACTCAGATGGTTATATCTAGTTTGCTTCAATGTGCATGATTTATCTTGAAGAACATAAAAGAATTATTAAATGTTTTTAAAGTTTCTATTTAGGATGGATCTCAATTAAACCTTATGTATATTTTATCTGTTGAATAGGACGTGGCCCAAACCCTACAGCGATCTTACTGTGCAATATATATCCTATAGCGGATGATGGAGATGTGCTACTGCGCGCGGCTTACTGCTTAACGTAATCATACGAGGTGCCTTTTGCCGGGGCTTAGTATAGCCAGGAAGCCGGCACGTGAGTGCCGTCAATAGGAAGGGAGTAGTGGTGCGATAGAGGGGAGATCAAGCCACCCGGGGAAGATCCGTGAGAAAGGTTATTTCACCCGGACGCCCGAAACGCTCTGCGTGCCAAACTCATATTGAAAGACCCCCACGATGCATCAATTTCTAAATGTAAACCAGTTATCGAATAAGGAGTTCTGGTTATCATGGTAACGTGATATCAGAATCATTGAATAAACCCAATTCGCTCCGGCGTGTTAGCGCCTCTACTCTTATTTTCTTTACTGATTAATGGGTCTTCTATGATTATTGTAATTGTGCCCATTAAAACACTAGATTTTTATTGCGTAATTGCAGTCGAACAACGTTTTATTCGGTTTATTACCAATCTCACCTTAGAAGCCGTTTTCGATAACCTAAATTTTATATCAAATCATTATGTAAAGTGTATTTATCTACTATTATGTCACATAGATAAGACTTATTTATTCCTTTTAGACCTTAAGATAATTGCAATGACCACTTATGTTATTGTTAAATCAGAGTTAACAATATAAACGCGTTTCTCTAAAAAATCTGTATGATTTGTCTAATTAATTTCTTAGAATTTTATATTAATGTTAATAATATAATATTTTTGAATGTAGCGGTAATTTTCTTCTAATATAAGACTTAAATGCTGTCAGCGTTTGATAAATGATATAAGAAATTTCAAGACATATAATTTTACTACTTTGATGGATTTGGTTGGAATGTATTTAGTCATAAAGTATTTATACAATGTAAATATTTGAAGACAACAATACTGAAAGATGAGATAATTTGAAGGATTGGGATTGAATTAGTGAGAACTAAACTTTCAAATGTAACTTAATTGACACAATAATCTCATCATCCATCTACCAAGCTAAACTCTGAACAAAGAAATTACAAAAGTTTTATGTTAGTGTTATAATAAATTCTGATAAGAACGAACACTTTTGCCACGTTGAAGTCTTTTCCCTACATGAAAAACAAAGCAAAACAATTGTTATGTCTCCATGCATATTATAACTGCCTTTTTCATTTTCTTCTTTACTCTAATCTATATGGTCGGCGCAATTCCGATCTGACTCGCACACTGTAATTGACGTTCGACATTACTATACACTAGATAGTAAAGACATGGTTTCTTATTATTTTACTATCACTGCGAGGTTCTGGTTATAATAATATATAAATGCAAAACCAAAAACCAATGAATTAAAACCATTGCCTAGAGGTTAACATGTGAAAACAGCCACATATTTACATGAAAACCATTAGAAAGAGTGAGTTTCTACATTGTTTTAAATATACGATTAAAACTCATAACAATGCTTATCAAATTAAAAGAAGTGATAGAGAATTTATTGCGTGTGAGCTGAATCTCAGATTCTACCTTTGTTGATCGCTGTGTTGATTCGAAAGCAAATCGATGGTCTGCTGTTCAGACCTAAAAGACGATACTGGAATGTGTTTAGAGGTTGCTTTTAGTGAGATGAGAGATGAGAAGATGATATGAGAGATATGCCGTCGAGAACGTTGCGTATGAAGTGTATGAAGTGAAGGTGTCGTTATGAAGTTGTGAAGTGTAGAAAGTGTGTTAAGAAGTCGAGGTGGTGTGGAAATCGTGAAGAAGTGGTGTTAATGTTGGGGGTTGTTGTCCTCGGAGCTGGCGGAAGCGCAAGGGAAGATTTATAGGCCCTACGAGCAAAATATGGTAGAACACTAAAAAACCCATCGTATGATACGCTGAGGATGAGCGTATAGTACGCGTCCATGCGGCGAGCGATATTATACGCTCAACCTCAGCGTATATACGCAGTAAAGGCAATACCCCATGGAAGCATTTGGCAATTTCGATATCGTATGGTTCAGCGTATAGACGCAGCAACTGGGAGCGTATATACGCTCCTGAATGAGCCGTATATACCGCGTCAATCATCTGCGTATATAGCTCATCATCTGCGTTATATACGCTCAATAGTTCATATGATATATTTCCAAAAACTCGAAATATTTTGATTTCCTATCCGATTTTATTCGTGATTTCGCTTGTATTCGAGCGCACTCGTAGACACCCTTGCTCTCCAAGCAAGAGATTTAAGTACAGGTGTTCTAGAAGGTTCCACGTATTTCCGTCGGAGTAGTTTTTTCTATATGGTTATTCACTGTATTTTCTGCCTATTGCCGTGCGATTAAGTTAAACGTGTCTAAGAATAAGTTTCATAGATCGAATGCATAGAAGAAAATGCTAGTCATATGAAGAGATTTTAAATACCATACTGGGTTTGCGGATTCGGAGAAACAATGGTTGACGGAGCAAATAGAGTGTAAGAATCAAAAAGCAAGGAGCACAAAATCGGGGCTTAGTGCTAACTTTTGAAAACCATTTGAAAACCTTTAGAAAAGCCGAAAGAAAATATTTTTGCCCTTGCCTGACCTGAGTGGGGAGGATTGATTGCTCGGAATAATGTTACCGGGTGTACGAGCCTCACGTATTTCCAAATTTTGTGAACTTCAAAGCATCTTGGGAGGGTGTTATTTTGCTGTGAAGGTCGAAACAACGCGAGGTACGTCGGTCTTTTGGGTGATGGTGTGGGTTGTTTTATTTTGCATCACGGTGGTATACTCATTTGCTTGGAGACATCATGTAATCAGTGTCTACAGAAGCCCCTCACTTTGACTGGTTCTGAAGAGACGATTAGTCCCGTTAAGACAAATCAAAGTATCGATTTGGGGACGGGAGAGCCAAGGTGGGGATGCAGTGCACGTTTTCTTGTGCGGACCTGAGGTTACCCTTTAACGCCAAACTGGTTGGGGTGGGGGCCTGGAGGTGAATTGGGGTGTAAGTGGGGTGCGCTGGATACTGCAAAACAAATGTTAGTTTTACCTGTTACCGCCGCCCCGATGCGGTGTTTATGTCCCTTGGAAGCGCCTGGATCCTTCGGGTGTTTCTCCCTACGGTGGCCTTGCCTCGGGAAGTCGAGTACTGGTGGTTGAACTAGGTGTAGCTTATGACTGTGATGGTGTATGCGGAATTCTCATGGTGCGGCGGGGAAGATTCCCAAAACCGAAAGGAATGCGCGGAACTTCTTGAGCGGAGAAGATGCCAAAACCCGCAGAGATGCTGACGCCGAACTTCGTGTTTAGCGGTAAAGGTAGAAATTTCCAAAGATCCCGGAGATGTGCTGACGGAACTTCGTAGCGCGCGAGAAGATTCCCAAGACCCGAAAGATGTGTTGCCTTGAGATCTTCGTGTAGCTCGGGAGAAACCATCAAGACCCAAAATAGGCTGCTTGCTGGGATTTCTGTTTAGACATGTGGTAGTGGGAGAAATCGTAGACCCGCAGAAGATGCTTGCCGGCTGTTATGGGTATTTCCTGCTTAGCAGGAGAAATCGATAGACCGGAAATAGATGGGTATTTTGCGGATGATTTCTGCTGACGGGAGAAATCGTAGACCCGAAGTGTGGCGCCATATATGAATTTCTTGGTGCGGGGTGGCCTGAGGAAAGTTCCAAAACTTCAACGAATGTGTAAAGGAAGCTGATTTGTGCTGAGAGCAACGCGCCAACCCACTATTGATCGTAGGTCTGAAGTGTGGTTACGGGAATATCTAACGAATGTAGACGAAAATCAGAGTATTCGACTTTTTAGGACGTTTGCGTGTGCGATGGTACATGACTGCCCTCAGCCTTGTTGTGGGAGGGGTTTTGCGATGTTTGGTTTGGGCCAATTTAATAGTGATGGGTTCGGTAGCAATGAAAGCGAGAGGAATGCAATAGTGCAACAAGTATTAATGTGTTATTTGTGCCAAGGGATTGCCATATGCTTATATAAAGAATGAAATGACCGCATTGGATGAATATGTTCTGTATAGAAGCCGGCGGTAATGCAAGTCTGATTCTTAGATCTGATGCATGAACATGACCAAGAAACATGAACTAATGCGTAAAATGCTTTTGGATTGCGTAGGATTGTGATGGAGCCGCTCTCAAGCCCCCATAAGATCAAGGAAAGAGCAATTAATAGCATGCATGCTTGTGATTGCATAGTGAGCCCCCCAACCCGATGGGTTATGATGAATGGAACACTGGTATGGTGGAGGAGATGCTTGTTGGTGTGATGGTTGTTTAGTGCTCTGTGAAGCCCCCGACTTGGATTGAGCCTTCGATGTTAGGGCAATGGTTGATTGTAAGCCAACGTTGGAATGTTGTGAGTCATGGGTTTTTGGCTTAGCTTTTATTTTTTTTAGATAGAGTTTGTAGTGGTAATGCGGAGAGGATGTGATTTTGATTTGTCCCAAACATCTAGTATACTTGACTTAGCTCTGAATGCCCCTGCATCGATGAGGAAGTGAAGGAATATAATAGAATGGCTTAGGACCACGAGTTGGAAGATTTTAGATTTTGCCCAATTGTACATAACTGAGTCTGAATTGCCATGGCAAATGAGGAGATGAACAAAATGGAGAAAGTGCTAATTGGGCCAATTTTTTTTTTTTTACGATGCCTTTTTGAGTACCAGAATGCAAATGCAATGTAAGATGCGTGCCGCTAGTCATAAGTTGTCATATAGAGAGCTGATAGGTTCTCAATGGCCCTAAAGGATGAGTTGAGGAGAGATCCCTTAAGGTTCGCATCGAAAAAACTAGGCTCAGTCTAGGTTCTAAGAAATAAGACGAAGGCTAAAAATTTGTGCTGTATAATAATACTAAGTCGGATAAGTTGAATGGTGAATTGAATGTGTAAAGTTCTGGCTATGCTTAATTAGAATATGTAGTGCTTTATCAAACTCGAGTTCATATAATTATTATGTTCATAGTAAGTTATAATTATCAAATTATACTTACTAAGTGAAGTTTGAATGAAGTTAAGACTATACATAACCTTTAAGGGTGAAATTTCTGAAGAATAGCCGAATATTGTATGCCCGACCCTCAGCTAAAAATTGTGTAGTGGGTCCAGGGGTACCTCCGAGAAGAGGCTTCCTATCTGATATATCCATTTCACTACATAATATCTATGAATCCGGTTGTCCTGTATTGTTCTCGTTAACTGCTTAATTAATGATATGTAGCTTTTTCGTTGACAATGCCTCGTGCTGAGAGGCTGCTTATTTGTAGTGGTGGGTGTAGAAATTTGTTCAAGGGTTTGGTTATATTATAGATAGTTCTGATACCTAGTAAAAAGGCTCTGACGGTAGGATAGATTTCGTGAAGTGAAGACTGATACCCTTTATGGCTAAGGTTTTATCATAGATGTGTACATATTCTCATGACATGTTTCTTTTTGAGTTTGAATTGGCTCTATTGAATCGTTAGTGTTTGATTCGGCAACTTAAAGGAGTTAGTATCTGTCGGTTATTGCATAATTTGTGTATTAGTTATTAATTGATCTTGGATTGACACGTTAATATTTTTTTTTAGCCTTTTGCCATTTTATTTCTTCTCTTTTTTTTATATTGCACCTGTGAATCTTTTTCCTAAACTGCAATGTAACCGTTTGAAATCCAAAGGCGTTAGTCAAAGATGATGGAATTAAATGTAAAATGAACAGAAATATAATGACGATTTACAGAACTGAAGGAGATAGTAGTTTATGGTCCTCAAAGGGGCAAGGCATTTTGATTTGATGTAAATGGAAATATGGGAATAGCGACAAGAGGTTGTTAAATTTGGTCGGAGCTGATGAAAGAAGTGCAAATCTTCTTGAATCTTGTTTGGCATTCTATTTCTTTAGATTGCTTTACCATTGAATTGTGAGTCGACATTAATTTATTCCATTAAAGTTAGAAGCCCACAATACTAATGGAGGCCTTAGTATGAAAAGGTAAAGGAAGTATAAACTTTGGAATATCTACAAAGAAATTTCTTTCGATTAATCATAATAGAGCTTGTCTTATATAAATAGCTCAGAGATTTGATCGTAAATCTTAATAATAGACATAGAATCTCGATAATGGAAAAAGAAAAAGTTAATAATAGCTGACTAGTCAATAGGGTAAGAAGGACTCTTCTTATCGACTTTCAAGAATTCCGTAAAGTATATGCTCGTTAGAAGCCATCATTTCTCTATGTCCACTTGTGATCCTAATGTGGATAGGACCTGAATTGCGATATGGTATGTCGGTGAGGGCCGTATTCATGCCTATACTTGAATAGATTCTATTCTGATATATTCCTATTCTGGCTGAAGAGCGGGTATGAGAACATGAGACGCTTGACCGAATCTCTTCTTCTGTATGGGCTGAAAGCGGCAGGTACGTAGTAATTTAATTTAAATTGGTCTAGTAGGGTCTTTTGTGGCTGATAGTACATTAGTTTTATAATCATCGCATTGTGTACATCCTCATGTATGTAGCATCACTCTCTCATTTTAATCAGCCATCTAGATAATACTTATGTATTAGAGTGGTGTAATGAAATATCCGCGCGCTCGTTCTCTTCTTCCTGTGCTAAAGATTGTAATAATTTTAATTTTTCTCGATTATCAAGCTTAACTTACTATAGGAGAATTATATGATAGGTATATGTTGTAAAGGGATTTATATGATCCTTGTCTGTAATGGTTACCGCTCTTCAACTTTGTTTATTTATCTGTGTGCCTAAGTTTATTTGAATTGTGGCATTATATATTGCTGGAGATATATTTTGATTTGTCAAATATCTGCCAATCCTCACAATCAGCCATTTATTTCTTTAACTACAAAGGAAGCTATCTGTAATAAAAGAACCACTTGGATTAGATGGAGTCATGTAATTCTGCATATCTGGGTGGTGCACAAACGGAGATAAGGTGCCCGACCTAAGACCGTTGTATATATCATATATTTGGCTAGTATCTATATCCGCAATTAAGTGCCTGACATGCTGTCTTTAAATCCCTTTATATGCGAATCGAGTGCATCAGTTGCGCTTGAACTTGGGGTATGTCTTCGGCTGGAAATCCTTTGGCAAGTTGTGGTTGCAAGGTTCGGAGTCAACGCAGAGCCGTTGGTCTTGTAGAGTAGAAGAGTAGCGTGAGATCAGGACATAAGCTTTTGTTGATTGCCTTTTTCAAACGATGCTTTGTTCCAATGGAAGAGCTTGGAGCTTTCTAAGTGTGAGGTACATAAACTCTTTTGCTGATGTCTTAGGTCATCAGAGTTATGAGCTCTGTGGTTGAAGTACTTTATTGGCGTCGCACTATGTATTGGGGTAAGGCTCTATTTGGTGAGCTTTTTGTCTCTTTGGTGAGCGCCATTATTATGTTACGATGGGTAGCTGCTGATGCGTTGATGAAGGCTAAAGCGAAGGCTAGGTTGGAATTTGCTGGATTGAATGGTGGATCAAATCTGAATGATCAGGTTAGTAAAGGTTTTATGTTGTTATGGACTGGATTGCTGAGTGGCCAAACTCTTTTGCTGACGTACTTTTTTAATATGTATTTTTATTTGTCGAGCAAGGGGCTTTGGGACGTTGTCTAGATCACCTGGTATTTCAAAAAGAAAATATAACCTCTTTATGGTGAAACATTTACCTTTAAGTTCCATTATTGTTAATTACATAGTGAAATGGCCCAGATGCAGAACATCACAGTAATGTCCTCTTAATTCCATTTTTTTATGATCATCTTTCCTAGAATGAATGTATGTTTTTTGTCCATAGTGGTGCTCTTATTCGTTTTTTTTGAATTTTTTTGCTTTTTTTTTTCTGAAATTTTTTTATTTTTTTGGTTGATTTATAGTTTGTGTTTTGAATTTTTTTTTTTTTTTTATGAAGCGGCGCACAATGACGTGAGTAATGTATATATGCACATGTCCTAAGTGGTTAGGTCACGCCTAGAGGTTGAGCCTACTTGGCTGAGATCAAGGTCAATCCTAAATTGAGTCTAAAGTCAAGTCTAAGGTCAAGAGTCTGTGGCGGTCAGTGACTTCCTGAATAGCTTTCAAGGAAAGTTGAAATCGAAAAGGAACGCTATATAGATCAGTAGTCTTATTCTGACTCTAATGAGTTCTAATAAATTTTTCCAGACCTGAGTGTGATATTTAATTGGTCACATTTCTACTGTGGTTGCGTTATACTAGAGTCTGAAATAGCTCTTCCATATAGGATACTAGTACTAATTATTTGCGTATATATTCGGAGGTCAACTAAAGTCTACTATGGCTTATGAAAGCATTAAGATGAGCGCTGAACAAAAAGATGACCATGGACTATATTGAAATGTTGCTGTTTAAGGTCTAGAAAACTGTACAAATGGCTAGACCATACAGTGCACATAATACAAAGAAACACATGATGACAAGTTCGACTTATGGTCGCGAATCTAGGTTAAGTCACGAGAGAATTAGATACCACGTCCTAAGGGCAGAGGCATCGCGCCCAGTTTTTCACCACTTGCAATAGCGTCATGTGGCCAGATACCCCTATGCCAAACGCAATGATCTAGTAACACGGTGCACACAGGCATGGCGGCATAGGACTTGCCTTAGCCCATGCCCCCGATCAATTAAATCCACATGCAGCCAAAAATGTAGAATCCCACCTTATTGTAAGTCTCGAGCAGTTAGAACATGCCATATTGAGTATCTAAGAGCCAGCCTAGACGCTATTATCGCGACCTATTCGATTAATGTTCACATGCCATGAAAAATAGCAAAAATCAATAAACGTAAATTGATGATTTGGAATTACGAGACCTTTTCAAGGTCGTCCACTCAAAATTCCTAACTTGGTGATATATCCCCAGTGAAGTCGCTCCAAATTTGATTTACAAATTAGGACTGTCGCCCGCCCTCAAGCCGAATTATAGCACAAAGGATGCGCAACAGGTGCTTCAGGTTGCTTATCGTTACATCAGATGGTTCTTTATTGCTGGAACTTGAAGCCACTGAAACACCAAGCACGTGATGAATGCATATGGAGGTAGTGTTGTCGAGTAAGGGGTGAAATCAGCCACGCTGTTCCTAGGGAAAGGTTTATTTCACGGCACGTCCCGAACGTTGGTGCCAAATCAATGGCTACCCACGTCCAATCAAGTAATCCTATCGGTGGGTCTGGGCGGGACATGCCTAACGATATCAGATCGAGTAACCCAATTCGCCCGCAATGTAGCGGCCCTCTACTCCTGTTCTCATTGATAATTCCATTATATACTCCACGATTAATATGGATGCACACAACTATTACGTTGTTTAGCACCTTAAGAAGCGTTTTTTCGTTATACCCATAAAAAATAATATACTATTATGAGAAGGTTGTTACTATTATGTCTACAAGAGACTACCATAACCTAGGAAATGTGACCAAAACTTATGTCAGTCCAATTAATCAAAAAGAAATTCAAAATCTTTGGTGTCCTAATAACCGTTATGTGTCTACTTTCATTTAATTTTATCTTACCTGTAATTGTTGATTCAGCTATATTATTATGGTCTAGATGTTTAATTTGTAATAAATAACCAAATAGATATTCAAATCTTTATACCACATAACTTAACATTTGATACCAAGAATATGAGATATGATTGAGTGTAAAACTTTCAAGAAGTATATGCTAAGATACTCATTTGCTTACCCTAAATCTGCAAAGAAAAACAAATACATTATTAGTTTGCTAAAACGAAATGACTAATCTGAACCACCTTAGCCTTGATAAAAGTCGCGTGAACATGAATATACAAGTATGAAAACATATTGTTAGTCCATGATAAAACAAGCAAACGCAATGGATCTTTCGACCTCTTGAATTGCTTATACAAAGAATAAAGAATTGTTAGTATTTATCAAATGGATAATAATTAATGAAATGAAACCAAAAAACCAATGAAAACCTTGAAAAAACATTGTTGAAAAACCCTACATTATGTTCTACATGAAACCCATTAAAAAGTGAGTTTCTACATTGTTTAATATTACATTAAAACTTCCATAACCAATGATTGTGTATTTTCAAATTAAAAGGAAGTCCTGAGTGTATCGCGCCAGAATTATTGGGAAGTAATCTCAAGAAATCTCAACCTTTAATTCCTTATAACGCTGCGATTCTGAAAGGAGATCGAGTCTGAATCTGAACTAAAGAACGAATGTGATAAAATGTTTGTCTTAGAGTGCTTCTTTAAGAGATGTAGAAGAGAGAACGAGAGAGTATGCCTTAGTTCCCTCTCCCGAATAAGCATCGAGAAGTTTGTGCGTACCCTGAAGTGTATGAAGTTGGAAATTGGTGGCGTATGATTCTTGAAAGCCCAAATGTAGGACATTGTTGCTTAAGAAGCGAAGAGGTGTTTGAAATCTTCAGTGAAGAAGCGTACCTTCCCGGAATTCATAAAGAGCAAAGGGCACAAGGAGAATATTTATTTAGTGACGATGTTTGCCTATACAATTTAGCGAAGCACAGTCTAAAACCGACTGTTTTTTACGTTAATATTGTATATGACACTGAGTCGACCACTCTGGAGATTGGTTAGTAATTTAAGCTTTCATAATTTCTTGAGCTTTTGTTTATAATATAGCTTATTTATTATTTACACATCCGACTTCTTGAGATGAGATAGAGTAGTGTTTTTTTTAGGAGCCGTTTATATAATTGATCTGTTTTATCGAGATCTCTGTCTATGTGGTCCACATCCTTCGTATAATATAGTATGAGAAAATTAACTATTAATTATGTACTCTTCTTAGCGTTTGAATAGATTATTTATGGGTGCGGACACGTATTAGATGAGAGCACAGACTGAGAAAATAAGAGAATATAAGCATTGTATATGCTAATTAGTGTGTACTAACGGAATTGCTGTTTTCGATATACCCTCTAACAATTAAAAGATGAACTATATGTGATGAGAAATCTAATGATTTAGGTGCTATTCGGGATGACCATTATCCGTTGAATGATAAGGATTGTGACATAGATTCGCTAGAGAAGATCCATACGCCTATGAATAGACAAAGACATACTTGGAGAACATTATTAATATATGAAGATAGCCTCGACACACATTACGTCTCACGTGATAGTATTGATTAGTACTTTACCTACGAATTAATAATATATTTATACCGAATCTTTCCTTTCGATATCATTGTCTGCTCATTATGCAATATAATATACAACAACTGCTATATCACCATACATCTAAGTAGTATTGTTAATCCCTTAAGCCTCACAATGGTTCGTTATTGCGAGAGTGATAACTAGTATAAATAAATCCTATTCTTCAGTCTTTATATTATAATTACTATGAATAGCTAAAACATTCGTCACCTGTAACCTAATGGAATTTCCTTCTAGACTAAGACTCCCGATTTTATTCAGTGAACATTTCCCTTTATTTCAAGAACGACAGCCTAGACACTCACTATGTGCTCTTAGGAATTCCTTCTATCCGAACGTCTCATAGAGAGTATGTAGAAAAATGTATTTTTTTCATAGGGAAAAGTCTAGCTGGGATTCCACGAGATGTTTTGATTTTTCTCAAAGTATTATTTTTCTATATGCTATTAATTTATTGATGTCTAATGTTGTCTTGACTTGGATATTGCTACTGTATAGTCAACTATGTTTCAATCCAAACAACTGAGTGTCCCTATATAAATATATTTCTATTCTAGCTTATCTATGAGTAAATGAGATGCGAGCACTAATATATTTCAGAATGAATCAGGAGTATGATAAAAATAATATATTATAGAATGGAATGGTCTATTCTGTGACGTAATTGCCACTGATAAAATTCGATAATAACTTAGGCTTACTAACTATAGGAATGAAAACAAAAGTATGAAATGGCAAAATAGTGAGACAGCCAATGTGATTGGAATATATATCATGACTTGTATTAGAATACACGACATTTAGTGTAAAAACACATTCATTAGTTGAGTTAGAGAAACATCAGACAAATAAATATCAAGAGAGACTATTTTGTTATTTTTGCTGCCTCTTTGACCTGTACACATCATTGTTCGGTCAATATGAAATAGGTTATGCCGTAGTACGACCTCACTGTATTATCCAAACTTTGTTTTGTGAAATTTCTGAGAAGTGTTCAGAGAGTAGTAAGAGTTGTTTTCTGTAGTGAGTACTATTAATATTGTTGATGCTGTGCTCCCTTATTCTTTCATAGAAGTGCCTTTCTGACATGTACGGAATTAATAACTGATGCGAGTTTCCATCCGCGCGATAAATGCGTTCTATGATGTTTTTCATTCAACTGGTAGGAGATAGACCTTACTATTGATTTGTATGAATATAGGTGTTGTTGTACACATTTTTCATATAACTTGTCTAAAAGTGCGGTTATTGTGTCTATACACCATTGATGTATGAATCGGAATACTTGAACGTATAATCCGGTAGAGTTCTAATATGTCTCCATTACTGACTTATATCTTCTAATTTTTCTCTTTTCTCAATGTATTGCGTAATCTTCTTATGATGTGATTTGGCTTTACTTGTATAACTCAATTTTTCGTTGTTCTTGTGTGAGGAGAGGGATTTGATTAAGGTGGTCTATGGTAACCAGCAGATAGTTATTGTGAAGAGTGAATTAGTACCGCTAAATCTATGATTGTGCTACGGCGAAACGAAAGAGGGAATTGGACAATGGACTACTTCAGAGGGACTTTGAGGATTATTCATCGTCGCGGTCGTATATATTGGAATACCGTAGTTTCTCTTTTTGCGTGTTGGGGAGGTACAAAAGAAATACGAAGAGAACGTGCCAAACAGTATATCAGACGTACTATCTAATACCGGTGCGCGGCCCAAGAGGGATAATACAGGTTTTCAGGAAGAAAAACCTCTCGATTATATACGCCAGGAAGAGCTTTCGTATATACGACAGAGTGACCTGATCGGGCAGCTAAGTATACGCAGAAGAGGCTCTGCGTAAGTGGATTTAATTCTTGCCGCGTATTCTTTTATAATCCGTTTCCCAGTTCCGATCTTTATGTGTGTGCCACTAATACGTGACTCGGGCTCGGATATTCATTATTGATAAGTTCGATCCTGATTTTGGGGTGTCGCATACTCTAGATCTCCCCTTGTCTTCTCCATATGCAAGTGAGATTTATGGATTTTTGTTATTTTTTTGCTGCTTTGATGCCTGCTTCCGAGAAAAGGATTTTTCCCAACGTTATTTAAATCACCTGCAACGTATATATATAAAATAATAATTTAAGATAATTATTTTGTTGTTATTTTTTGTAATCTTTATTTATATGTATTTATAACTGACAAATATAAAAACTTATAATAAAGAATCACCTTAGAAAAAGATTAAGAAAAATCAGAAAGAGGGGAATGAATGCGAGGCTAGTGTATAAACGTGTCGTTTTGAGAGCTCGGAAATGAAATCATACGATGACCAAAATGTGGGTACATATGAGTTCAAATGGGGTAGAGTCAGCAAAGATTGTGAGATGATGCCCGTATCTCGGATGAACAAGTTGGTAAATTATGGGCTTACGATGAGATTAACAATCTGACTATTGGAGAAAGAATTTCTTAAATAAATTACTCTGTTAAGTCGAGCAGTATCAAATTTGAACCCTGACCGAGATTACAGAATCAGGAGCTCATAAGCCTAAAGGGGATAAGTTTATCGCAATAAAATAATAATTATTAACTTAAACTTCTATCAAAAAAAATACGAAAATCGAAACAGACAAAGTTATCTTAAGTTGTGTTGCTGACTGGAAACTGGACCCCTCTTTACATAATTATATTTGTCCCTTAGGACCTTCGCTCAAATATGACTATAGTAGGTGACTGCCCGGAAAGCCCATCTCCGACTTATTTTATGCCGCACTTCTGGTCATAATCAGACGTGATTATGTGGGTCGTGAGTTCAAAGCAGTCTTAGTTCTATGTATGTAGTTCTCCAAAGGTATACGTGAAATCGACACGAAAAGAACAAACCCGAAAAAAGGCAAAAAATAAAAATAGTAATTACAATCATAAAACATGAAAAATTACTCTTATGAAACGAAGAAAGAACAAATATTATATAAAAAAAAAAAAAAAAAAAAAAAACGGACTGAATAACATTAGCAGATAACCACCCGATCTGTTCCGATCCTAATCTTCACTTTGCATCCCGACCATAATGGGTGTGCGCTTGCGGTACTTGAACACTACTTCCTGTTCTACTTGCGAATATTGAGGACGATCTGCTAGCAGTTTCGACCGTTATGGAGATGGAGAGAAAATGTGATTCTCAAACGACATTAGTTTCGACGGATATTCGTTGGTTTATTGAGCCTCTCCTGGTCGTAGATTCTTAATGCTTGGAGATCTAAAGCTGTCAAGATAGATCCGAAATTGCTTTTTAGTTTACTTTGCGCGAAACCGCTTCGATGTTACCTCTTTTCTGTACGCATTCCCACTAGGAGTGAGTTTAACTTCCAACCCAAAAAAAATGTACTTGCTTTCTAGTCTAGTGTAGAAATATTAGTGAATGATTTCCTTTGCAGTACCCTGGGAAGATAGATTCTCTTGAAAAAGCATGTCTCCAGTGCCCCCCATTATATGTGAAATTTTTGTGCTCCTATGTAAATGTCTCTCTGGAACTTGCGACGCATTGTTGAACTTTGTGAGTTGCTTTTTCTGATTCATCTTTATACTGTGATTTGACATGAGACATGACCTAGCTTGATGTATCCTATGAATAAAGGAATCCGAGGACAGGATTTGAACTATGAGAAAAAGATATTTGGAAACGACACTTAAGTTGTATAATCATTCTATTCCTTTCTGGTAGTAGTTGTGTGTTAGTTTTCCTGGCCAATTGTTGTCACCTAATTCTTGTCTTGGCTTGGGTATTCGTATTTAGGTTACGGTTATTTGGTCATCATCAGATCGAGCATGTAGGAGGCTTTCATTCCTCTTTATGGAGCCGTGCTACATTGATATAAGTAAACACTATAATACTCCCTTGATCCCTTATTTTTGAGTTTATTCCGTTTTCATTTCCATGATACCATTTCATTACAACACCCCTATGACCCTTTGTTCTGATTGAGAAAATAACCCATCGTAGCTGTGGGGAGCATTAGGGTGGTTATGGCTGTGTAATTAAGATTTTATGGTGTTGTGGTGTATGATATTTTATGTCTTTGTCGATTGGGTGAACCTATCAGTTTCCAAGATAGAGAGACTAAAGGTTATAGTGTAGATAGTTGGTAGTGTGTAGATACATTGGTTTGGTAGGCCTCGTTTGTGTTTGTGTTTTGAGTGTCGTCAATTCTTTGTTCACTTCACTATGCTGTCTTAAGTTTTATGATGTTAATTGCAAGGCAAAATGGTTAGTTTATCTGATTCTATTCGAAAAAACAGATGGACCAAAATAGAGATACACATAATTTTATATAATGTTAAATCTTCTTATGCGAATTAAGTTAGGTGAGCAATAAATGACTCTGGTGCCTTATGCAGAAAACTGCTCTAAATATAATAGTTCATAGCCGTTCTGATGATAAGAATAACGTTGCGGGTCTGAGTTACTTTGTTCTGGTGCAGCGGTATCTATCGATTTTTGTGAGCATGATAGTGCTCCTAGTAAAACTACCGAGGCATATAGAGTGTTGAATTCGGATAAATAGAGCTATTCTCATGCTAAGTTTAGCCTTAGCTTATTTTTTAGGCTATGATTAGATTCATTGGTGTTTGCCTCTAATCCTATATAGATCATGAGAACATTTTCCTATGCTACACATATTCAAACCGTAGTATCATTGTGCCCTTAGCGCCCCTGTAAACCCTATATACGCCCCATTAAATAGGCTAATTAAAGACCTCCATCTTGATGTAAGCCGTCATGTGGGTGAGCAAGATATTGTGTCTTTCTTACCGATTAAGAAACGTATCCCTTGCAAAAAAGATATATTTAATAGGTATATTGGCTTGAGTGTATGTGCTATTTCGAGTCGACTGTACTTTGTAATTTTGGTTGTAATGAGATACCTGAAGTTAATTTCCCAGTTTTACAACCCAATAAGCACCCCGGAAAGAGTTTGCTGATTATCTAATGTTAGCTTGAGGGAAAAAATCGGATAGGGAGAGGTTGCATGCATACCCGAAGATTTGCATTGGTGGCTAATCTTTAGACGATTGCGCACAGAAGGTTGAGAAAATGACCATGTGGGATCAACATTTAATTAGCATGCTACGATGTTGAGAAAGAGGAGGAAAGTCTTTGGTAAGAACGCCGAGAAATGGTGCGCTTCATTTTTTTGTGTAACATCTCCTCACAAAGAGAGAGTGCCTTAAGGGCTAGCGAGGAAGTCCTCTAATCGGAATTAAAAGATCGTCTTAAGAATTCTCCCTCAGTAAGTTAGTACTTTTGGCATGGTGCTCGTTCGTTGTGGTGTTTTTTGATGATTCACGCTCGATTATGTATATAGCGGCATTTGAGTAAATCACTCTGGATCTTTGGTCGGGGAATTGTTATCTAATGAGGCATTTTGCGACTATATAGGGTGAGACGAATTGTTTTGAATTTTGAAAGTCTACAACTCGAGCTTGGACATGGGACAAATGCAAGGTTTGGCTTGGGGAGAGTAGTTGTGGATGCTATTATAGTGCATATATATGGTATAAGATATTTATGGTCTTTTCTCACCAGGCGATCTCTTGGCTAAATTTTAGCTGCCCGGATGGTTTTTGGCGAACTACGCATATGTCCCTCTTTGCCCAAACATAATGATCCAGTCTGTATTATATATATTAGATTTGATTTTAGGTGTTAAGCTTATCAGTATGGTCATTTTGTGGTAGTGATTTTGGAACTTCATTTGCGAAGCACTAGTCTAGCTGGAGCATAGACCTTAGAAGGGCCTCCAAACGATCTAGTTGAGGTTGATATAAGATCGGTAAAGTCTACCATGGAGACAGGTGAGAACAGAAAATCTATGATTGAATGGCGACTTGAAGCACGATCCCAATACAATTTTGTACAATGATTTGTTGGTACGGTATGGCTCTCTCTTTTGGGTGCACTAAGAGCTTCACGCTTTACAGATACTGTCGTGTCTTAGTGCGATAGTTCCATCTCTAATTGATTCACTCTCGTAATTATTTATTACAGCGGCTAGATCTTCGATTGCTTCGATTTGATAGGGGCCTAATTCGGACAACCAGAGCTCAGATATGGCCTTCGGAATTAGTCCCAGCGATATCCGCCCATGCTCTGATTTACCCTATGAATCGAGTCGATTAGGCTAATCCGATCGATTCGGGCTTCGAATATATTTACCGAATGTAATATATACATTCTTTGGGCTTTTTATCCACCAAGGGATATAATTCATTATTTTTAGCAAGCCCATCATCTTGGGAAATTCAAAAGAGAATTTAATAGAAGAGATTTCCTCAATTGTAAACTAACCACTTTTTGATTATGTGAATTAGTTTAGCTTTTAGAATTATTGTTCCTTTATCTCTTACTCTTCTCTTCACATTGAAAACCCTAGTTGTTATTTTCTCCAATAATGTCAAGCCAATATAAGGTTATTTCTAATTATTTTCTTCTTTATTTGATTTTTTTATTATTTTGCTATTGATTATTGTTGATATTCCTTATTTTACATTTTTATTTAGAATATTTCATGATGGAATCTTAGTGTTATTTAATTGCTATTGCTCTTTAATGATTTAATTATGCTTTGATTAGTTTCCTTCCTTTGTCATTGGGGAACTTAATAAAGTTTCAGTGGAGTAATATATATAAACAAGTATAATTAGCATTTGTTTTGGGTTTGATTCTATTCATACTTTGTTACATTTATCGATAGTTTAATTCCTATTGTTTTGGTTGTTCTGATATTTAATTACATGTTATTTTAAGTTAGGTAATGTTGACAGATGCGGTAACTGATATTGAACATTAATTTCATAATTTAGCATTTAACGTCAACGTATAGTTTCTTAGATAAGTTCAAATTGAAACCAATTATCAAGATCTACCGATCATATGATTGGTGTTAAGATCCGAGGACTTCCTATGAAAATCTACGTCA
>SNQN01009049.1:8986-22935 GCA_008642245.1 Bassia scoparia | reverse complement strand
AAAAAAAGGAGTGAAAAATGAAAATAAAAGGCGAAAGGCAAATTTCTGACGTTCATGCACTTTTTACATTTTTTAGCCAGTCAATAGGAAAGGGAATCATCACCCCTAAGACAKGCATTGYATCACAGGTTGATTCGACATGGAACTTAACTTTTGGTCCATGTGCAAATAGGATAGGGCTGAGCTCGAACACGCCGCCGATTTGGGTTCGAAAACATGGAGCTCGATTGGTTCGGGGCGAGCAACCGGTCTCTTCAACAACTCCAAAGGGTCGAACTACTCGGAAGCCCATTCCGAAATCAAGGCTCTCTTTCTCTAGTAAGACAGAAACCGAAGACACAGGACAATCCACACCTCATTCAATGGGAGAAGAAAACGACGCCATGGCCCAGATGCGCCACCATTGATACCTTGCAAGCCAAGTTTTCTGCACTTGAACAAACTAATTCATCCGAGGTCACTCTTAAGAACCTCGAAAAGATGGTCCTGAAGGCAACCAACAAGAATGCCTACTTCGAGACACCAGAACTCGTGGACATTTCAGCTAAGATCCCCGAGAAATTCTCTGCTAAGGACTTGCCAAAGTTCAAGCCAACTAACGATCYTAGATTCCACCTCAAGGGGTTTAGGGMCACAATGGCTATTATGGGAATTGATGCTGCTTTATTCCMTAAGATTTTTCCCATGTCGCTAGATCCAATCTATCAAAAGTGGTTCTTTTCACTTCCCGACAAGGCTGTTGCTACTTGGGATGACATCACTCARGCGTTCATTATGCGATACCACAATAACATCCAGGTTTCCACCTCTCTTAGGGAACTTGAAATCATCAAGCAAGATGAAAAGTAAGGATTTACCGCTTACTTTTCTAGYTGGAAGGAAGTGGCTGCTCAAATGGTGARTCCCCCTTTAGAAATGGAGTCGGTGAAAATCTTCATCAACAACCTGCTCCCGAAATACCGCAACCACCTTCAGTACCTAGATTTAGGAACTTTTGACATGGTCTATCGCATCGGCATTGAGATTGAGGATGACCATATCAAAGAAAACTCCAAGAACAAGGGGACCTTCAGTAAAAAAAGAATGATGCATCTAACTCTAAAGGTGTATCAAGCATCAATGCCGTTAAAATTCCTAACAACTATGGCAAGAACAACAATAACAACAACAACAATGGCAATAACAATGGCAATGGCAGTCGCAATGGTGGCAGGCCGCRCTTCCGCCGCAGGCGCACTTACACTCCGCTCGGGATGACTCAAACCCAGCTGTTTGAAAGGCTCTCTAGTTAAGGCGTAATCTCCCCAATTGTTCCTATCTCTGATCTTTGTGTAGAGAAAAGGTCCGCAAGATGGAATGCAAACAAGTACTACAAGTGTCACCGTGGAAATGGCCATGACCTTGAGGATTCCATCACCCTTAAGGATTATCTACAAGACATGATTGATGATGGCAGGCTTCCTCTCCCTTTTGGGGGGTAAGAAGCCAAACACACAGACAAGTCCGTTGAGAGTGCTCATGCTCGAAGATGCGGAAATTGCCTTCGACCCCTCAGTCTTCATCACTCCCACTACGGTTGCACCAACCATAGACTCCCTCAACATCRCACCAGTTCAAGGCCCTTCACTAGAGGAAGAAGTGAACAAGTCCGGCGACATCAGGCTGACTTTGGATGRCCTTCCTAAAGATCTACTCCASGAAATATGGGAACGCTGCAATATCAAGTCCCTATCTAGAGGCATGTGTGTCAGCCGCAAATGGAGAAAAGAAATAGCTAAATTTACCTGGAGTGCTAGCCTTCTTGATACCTACAACTTGTKGAAAGCCAAGGGCTTTTTCCGTGATCCAGATGAGTCCACTGCACTGAAATTCTGCCTCATGTGGCTCACGCAGTTCACTCCTCCAGAACCCCTCAAAGGTTTATCGCCAGTATGCACTATGCATGCAAAGAAGAAGCAACTCGGAAATAGCAAATCGTGAAGATAACTACTCCAGGAGGCAAGGTCATCAAGTGCACCATGGGCGAAGGACCATTGCTCAAGGATTCTGAATCTGAGACTGAGTTTGAGTCTAGTCTCGTAGAAGCTATGATATCTAGTCCTAGGGACTGTCATCCTAAGTCTGTCAAGGAGCCTACTATCCCCCTCCCCCTTGTCAATCAATTCTCTTCGGAGACATACTTATCGGTATTCTCTTTAGAGTTTAATAACATGCTCCATCATGCTTACTCCTCTTTTCCTTCTTATGATTGCTTTAATTCACAACTCGAAAAMAAATAAAACAACAATGAGTTAATAAMGGCAATGGAAGAGMACGGAAAGAAAACTTCCGTCATCGAGCAAACAGAATAGGTAGACATCTCCGACAACGACACGCAACGGGAGATACGGATTGGTCTGACACTGAGTCCGCAAGAAAGGGATGAACTGGTTGCAACACTGAAGGAAGTCCGGGATGTTTTTTCTTGGTCCTATGAAGACATGCTAGGGATTGATCCAAGACATCGCACAACACAGAATTTGCTCATAAGGGGGCCTGAGCCCAGTCAAAACAAAAGCTCCGTCGCATGAAACCGGATGTTGCCTTAACATTTCGACAGGAGTCATAAGCCAACATAATGCAGGTTTCACATGGTTGTCAATTACCCTCAATGGGATAGAACTCGGTTCCGGTACCTAAGAAAGAATGGTCCGGGTCGGATATGTGTCGACTTTTGTGACTTAGACAAACAATTCCGAAGACGACTTCCCTCTACCACACATAGGACGTTCTCGATAGACACACAGTAGGATCACTGCCTTTCTCAGTCATGGATGGGTATGCGGGTATAATCAAGTCAAAATGGCGAAGAAGAATGGAAAGGACACCTTTCACACTCGTGGGCTATACTATACACTTGTGATGCTTTAGTCTCAAAAATCTGCTGGCGCGCCACTTATCAACGAGCTGCACTACTCTACTTCATGACATGATACACAAAGAGTAAAGTCTATGTCATTGATATGATCATCAAGTCAAAAGACGCGAAGAATATATTCTAGTGCACTAAGAAAGTTCTTCCAAGGCTCTCACAAATTCAACTTGCGTCTTCAACCCGCAAAGTGCACATTCGGAGTCCTTTCAAGCAAGCTCTAAGGTTTATCATCAGCTCTTGAGGCATCGAGACGATCCAACAAAGATCAAGAATCATGTCACTTAGGCCCACCGCAAAATAAAAAAAGAGTTCGAGGTTTCTTGGGTCGGGCTCTAATACATCAGCAGGTTCATATCGAAGCCCCAATGGTCTTTGAACCATCTTGAGAAACTAAAGAAAGGTACATCAAGAAAAGGGATGATAGTTTGCCAACAAGATCAAGAATATCTCACCAATTCCTCCTCTGTTAGCTCCTACTCGCCTTGGGCATCCATTTACGGCTCTATCTCTACAGCAATAGCCACCGCCACTTGAGCAATGCTCGGTCAAAAATCAGACGGGCAAGGAAAACGTGATGCGCTAGCCCTTGGCCGTTGGAACTAAACCAAGGATAGAGGGACGTGCAAAATAAATTGTAAGCAAACTATTCACTAAACTAGTGTGGCAAGCCAAGGGTCGGATTGACAAGGAAGTGGTTGTAACACTTGAGGCTTAAGACTTAATTTGGTGATAAACTAAGTTTAAAAGTGTTTTATACTAAGAACTACTAGGAATCTAAAACTAGAAGCTTTGAAACTAAAGGACCTAAGCACCTAGGATCACTAGGTTCCTAATCTTCAAACACCAAGCCAATTAAAATGGATGGCTCAACCCAAAACAAATGATCATTTGAAATCCTAATCTAGAATTCAATTTGAATTCATTTCCCAAATCTTGCAATCATCCAAAAACAAGCTTGAATGGGAATCCCTTCCTTCACCTTCTCTTTTCATGTCAAAAAATATATGAGATAGCTATCCCAACCCACTACCCAATCCCTTGGTGAACTTGGTATGAAACACTCCTTCACTAACTAAATCAAACCAACTTTTTCCCAATCCCTTGTGATTGCACTAGAAAGCTTAGGAAAACCACAAAAAAGGGAAACTCATCATGGATTGAGCATGTAAGTAGAATCATGACATTGGTTGCACTAGATTAAGGTTCCTAATTACCTAGGCATGAAGACTACTCACAAAACATTGCAAAGAAGAAGAAAACTACAAGTATTAAGCATGAWATCAAAGGAATTGCCATTGAAATTGCAAAAARCTCAAAATTAGGGTATCMAAGAAAAGCAATGAAACTACTCTAAACTACTCAAAAACAATCACAAAACATGTAAAACAATAAAGGAAACAAACTAGCAACAATAGGAACAAGAATCAAAGCATAAAAAGAAAACCCAAAAAAATTCAAAAATCTAAGTGGTACGCAAATTGCTGTAAACATGCTAAAAACTGAAATTAAAGGTGAGAATCATACTCTACTCGTCGAGACGATCGATTTGCATATAAGATTCGCCAAAAACAGACAAGAAACGAGGAAGATACGATGGAAATAAATTTGCCTGAAGCTACAACAATGGAGATTCTCTCTCCTCTAACTACTTGGGGAAGAAGATGAATAAAAGAAAGAAAAAAATTCTGAAATTTAAAATGTAATTAAAACTAAGCTACTAACTACAATTACTACTTACTTGTTTTTCTCTCTCCTCACAATCCTACTTATATCACACTATTACAAGGCTTTATAATAATTACAAACATGCCATTATTAATGTCACATGTGCAAATCATGCCCCCAAAATTCAAACAAGGACTAAGTCAAAGCTCAGTCAAACCAAAGTGCAAGGTCAAAGTTCGGAAGTAAACTTCATTTTAAAACAACCATAACTTTTTATTTAGAGCTCCGATTGAGGCGTGCCATATACCAATGGAAAGCTCTCGATCTCTAGCTTCCATCGCAATCTGTCTCGCATCAACATTCCTTTTAGATCAAAAGTTATGAGCAAAATAGTGAAGGGTGCGCGTGCAGGTCAGGAGGCGCGGATGGACGCGCGGGCAGAGGCGCGTGTGACACCCCCACACGTGTGCAGATGCGTGGACGACCTTGGAGAGGCTCGGATGGACGTAAAACCAWTCTGGAAGTGAGGGGCTTTCCTGCAGGCGCGTGCAGGCACGCGCGGGCAAAAAGAGGACCCGCGTGAAAAAAGCTAGCTGAACTGCTCAACTTCAAACAGCCATAACTTCTTGATCGGTGATCGGATTGCAGCTTGTAATATACTGTTAGAATGCTCTCGGAGTTTACTTTCCAATGCAAAAGGCCTSACCTKCAAATTCAAAGTATACAATAAGATATGGCTCGAAGAAGATGTTAGAGAAARTCTTCAAGTGCCTTAAGGCTCAACCAAAGCAACCACAAGCAAACCAACAAATTGGAAAGCTTAAAATCAACATGTGAACATCTAGGCAACTTGCAAATATTCACAAAGCTTGCAATTGAGTGTACAAAGATAGAAACGGAGAGAAAACTAAAGAAAAACCTATAAAAACCACTAAAAACCAACAAACCTTTGCAAAACTAAACAAAGTGGAAATCTAACAAAWACGTTAGTGAAATGATAGCGAAAACACACATAAAGCCAAAATAAGGAAGAAATAAGTGCCTAAATGTGGCCATTTATGGCCCTTATCAAAATGTTATCTACTACCTCAGCAAGAAGTTCCTTCCATACGAGGAACGATACTTTACATCTAGGCATCGAGTTTTGAGCGTGCCTAGCAGTTGGAGGGGCAAGCTCAATGAACTCGTCCGAGCCAAGACGGATCCTCAAGTCAGCAAAGGGGATCTCACCAAGGTCATAATCAGGCTGCACAAGCCAAGCCAAAGTTAGTGCGCAATTAACGAAAAGAAAATGTATAGAAAAGGTTTGGATAAGCTAGACTCATACCTCAACAACTAGCTCGACTCGGGGGGCTAGTCGCTCCTCAATCAAACACTCATAGGCATCCTAACCCTTGCCACCAAGCAAGAGATGGTACTCCACCGCCTCGCCATGATTCAAGTCATTGTACAACGTGGTGGCCAGCAGATCCTCATCATTCATAGTGTTTGGAGGATCTTGAGGCATTGCACGCTCAAAAAGGCTATGTTTCCTCACCACACGCTCCCCAAGGTACCAGACAGGCCCTTGAGGCCCCTAAAAGAGGCATCACCTTTTAGAAAGCTCGGCCGCTACAGTGAACCTCCTCGSCCTCACATTCCCCACTCGCCTCCATAGGCGCCACTCCACCTGCAGCAAAATGTGGTTAAAATCACAAGCTTTCAAAGAAAACATGCAAGTAAAAGGCAACGAAACTCACCTCAGTTTGGTTCAAGCACAATSACCAAAATGCACAATTTCCTAGCAATAAGAACAATGGGCAAGTAACTAAAGGGTGAGAAAGAGCACTTCTTCTCGCCAGTGAACGTACATGACTAATGGAATGCACAATTCCACTCACAAATTATATGTACAACAAGGATTTCAAGAAGGTGTATACATTCGATCATACGCCATAATCCCCAAYTAAGCAAGCAAATGGGCCCGAAAGTCATCAAATCGCTACAAAAACGCACCTATAGATCTACGACAAGCAATAAGCAAATGCAAAGTCTCAACGAAGCAATAGCCACGATCAAGTGAAGATCGAAAGTAGATCAATGTCAAAGCGCACATTCTCTAGTCGAAGTTGCATCATCCTCTCAAGGGCCAAGCGTTAGCCCGATTGTGTATACGTAATGCAAGCATTTACAAAAAGACATTACTATACACAATTATGGCTATACGCGACGTTACCTCCATTTGAGTTCTCCTAGACGACTAGCCAACATGGGATACAACAGATCAAGCACGCACCAGCAAAAAGACATTTGTTATACGCGATTGTGGCTATACACGACRTTACCTCTAGTTTCGTTCTCCCGGATGACTAGCTGAGATGGGATTTAGTGGATCGAGCATGCACCGGCAAAAAGACATTCTCTATACGCGATCGTGGCTATACGCTGCGTTACCAGTATGTTAATCTTCCCAGATGACTAGCCGAGATGGGATAAAATAGTTCAAGCAAGCACCAAGTCCAAATGAAGGCATCGATACGGACACCATTTCATCTTCTCCAAAGGAGTCCAGACGGAAGCATCGGCATGRACACCGTAGTAATTCCCCATGAAGTCCTAACAGAGGCATCGGAGTGGACATTGATATAGTAGTTCCCCAGGAAGTCCTAACGGAAGAATTAGGAGCAGTGGATCAAAACCCATCCGGCCGTCGCCCCAACAAAACCGTTACAGTTTTCTAGCGACTCCACTAGGGAGTTTACTAAGCTGTTACATTTCGTGATGTGTGGGAAATACTCGAATTGTTATCCTAAAGACTGCTTGTGTTTTAGGCATCCTGCATTACACGGAACTTAGGTCGTTGCCACTGAGTTTCCATTTTCTAGATCACGTCTCAATAAGTGTGTTTTACACTTGAGACGGACCGGGGGGCTCGCTTAGATGCGCTGGTGTAACACCTATAACCAACCCTTAAGCTTTGTTGCCCATCCCCACCATGACACGCGGCTGCGCTGCACTACAAAGCCGTAATGGTTAGACCTCTTTGATCATCACAAGCGGGTTGATGTGTTAAGGGACCGTTTCTGAGCCTAGTCATGGACCCTCTTTGACACACCGGACTGATGTTCGATAACGTAGCAACTGACTCTGGGCGGACTTTTGTTTTCTTTTGCATATTGGGTTCAGCTAGCGTGCTACAGTGCCTCTAGACTAAGGCCTGCTTGCTACAACAAACAAGTCATTGAGTCATGTTAATAGTCCTCATTATAGCAAGTGATCATTCCTTAGGCGTCGTAATGTCGAAGTGTTGTAAACTTAACAATCATTAGCGTTGCGTCTTTGTTGAGTCATACATTGTAACGGACGTCGCGAACTTTGAACATCGCCTTTTCAAAAAAAAAAGATAAAAGTAAAAGCAAAAAAAAAACAATATAGACAAAAAAAAGAGTGAAAATGAAAATAAAGGCGAAAGGCCAAAATTTTCTGACGTTCATGCCACTTTTTACATTTTTAGCCAGTCAATAGAAAGGGAATAATCACCCCTAAAGGCATTGTATCACAGGTTATTCGACATGGAACTGTAACTTATTGGTCCATGTTTGCAAATAGGATAGGCTGAGCTCGAACACGCGCCGATTTGGGTTCGAAAACATGGAGCTCCGATTGGTTCGGGAGCGAGCAACGGTCTCTTCAACAACCTCAAAGTCGAACTCTCGGAAGCCCATTCCGAAATCAAGGCTCTCTTTCTCTAGTAGCAGAAACCGAAGACACAGGACAAATTCCACACCTCATTCAATGGGAGAAGGAAACGACGCCATGCCAGATGCGCCACATGATACCTTGCAAGCCAGTTTTCTGACTGAACAAACTAATTATCCGAGGTCACTCTTAAGAACCTCGAAAGATGGTCCTGAAGGCAACAACAAGAATGCCTACTTGAGACCCAGAACTCGTGGACATTCAGCTAAGATCCCCGAGAAATTCTCTGCTAAGGATTGCAAAAGTTCAAGCCACACTAACGTTCCTAGATTCCACCTCAAGGAGGTTTAGGGACACAATGGCTTATTATGGGAATTGGCTGCTTTACTTCCCTAAGATTTTTCCCATTGTCGCTAGATCCAATCTATCAAAAGTGGTTCTTTTCACTTCCCACAAGGCTGTTGCTACTTGGAGATGACCATCACTCGGCGTTTCATTATGCATTACCCACAATAACATCAGGTTTCCACCTCTCTTAGGGAACTTGAAATCATCAAGCAAGATGAAAAGTAAGGATTACCGCTTACTTTTCTAGCTGGAAGGAGTGGCTGCTCAAATGGTGAGTCCCCCTTAGAAATGGGTCGGTGAAAATCTCATCAACAACCTGCTCCCGAAATACCGCAACCACCTTCAGTACCTAATTTAGGAAAAAAAAAAAAAACCTTTTTTTTTGACATGGATCATCGCATCGCATTGAGATTGAGGATGACCCATATCAAAGAAATCCAAAGAACAAGGGACCTTCAGTAAAAAAAGAATGATGCATCTAACTCTAAAGGTGTACAAGCATCGATGCGAAAATTTCCTTAACAACTATGGCAAGAACACATAACAACAACAACAATGGCAATTTAACAAATGGCAATGGCAGTCGCATGGTGGCAGGCCGCGCTTCCGCCGCAGGCGCACTTACATCCGCTCGGGAATGACTCACCCAGCTGTTTGAAAGGCTCTCTAGTTAGGCGTAATCTCCCCATTGTTCCTTATCTCTGATCTTTGTGTAGAGAAAAGGTCCGCAAGATGGAATGCAAACCAGTTAATACAAGTGTCACCGTGGAAATGGCCATGACCTGAGGATTCCATCACCCTTAAGGATTATCTACAAGACATGATTGATGATGGCAGGCTTCCTCTCCCTTTTTGGGGGGTAGGAAGGCCAAACAACACAGACAAGTCCTTGAAGAGTGCTTCATGCTCGAAGATGCGGAATGCCTTCGACCCCCAGTCTCATCACTCCCACTACGGTTGCACCCAACCATAGGACTCCCTCAAACATCACACCAGTCAAGGCCCTTCACTATAGAAGAAGTGAACAACAGTCCGGGCGACATTCAGGCTGACTTTGTGACCTTCCTAAAGACTCTACGCCGGAAATATAGGGAACGCTTGCAATATCAAGTCCCTATCTAGAGGCATGTGTGTCAGCCGCAAATGGAGAAAAGAATAGCTAATTTACATGGAGTGCTAGCCTTCTTGATACCTACAATTGTGGAAAGCCAAGGCTATTTTCCGTGATCCAGATGAGTCACTGCACTGAATCTGCCTCATGTGGCTCACGCAGTTCACTCCTTTCCAGAAACCCTCAAAGGTTTAATCGCAGTATGCCACTATGCATTCAAAGAAGAAGGCACTCGAAATAGCAAATCGTGAAGATAACTACTCCAGAGGCAGGTATCAAGTGCACCCATGGGCGAAGGACCATTGGCTCAAGGATTCTGAATCTGAGAATGAAGTTGAGTCTAGTCTCGTAGAAGCTTATGATATCTAGTCCTCAGGGACTGTCATCCTACAGTCTTGTCAAGAGCCTACTATCCCCCTCCCCTTGTCAATCATTCTCTTCGGAGGACATACTTATCGGTATTCTCTTTAGAGTTTATACATGCTCATCATTGCTTACTCCTCTTTTCCTCTTATGATTGCTTTAATTCACAACTCGAAAACAAATAAAACAACAATGAGTTAATAACGCAATGGAAAGCACGGAAAGAAAACTTCCGTCATCGAGCAAACAAATAGTAGACATTCTCCGATAACGACACGCAACGGGGAGATACGATTGGTCGACACTGAGTCCGCCAAGAAAGGGATGAACTGGTTGCAACACTGAAGGAAGTCCGGGATGTTTTTTCTTGGTCCTATGAAGACATGCTAGGGATTGATCCAAGACATCGCACAACACAGAATTTGCTCATAAGGGGGCCTGAGCCCAGTCAAAACAAAAGCTCCGTCGCATGAAACCGGATGTTGCCTTAACATTTCGACAGGAGTCATAAGCCAACATAATGCAGGTTTCACATGGTTGTCAATTACCCTCAATGGGATAGAACTCGGTTCCGGTACCTAAGAAAGAATGGTCCGGGTCGGATATGTGTCGACTTTTGTGACTTAGACAAACAATTCCGAAGACGACTTCCCTCTACCACACATAGGACGTTCTCGATAGACACACAGTAGGATCACTGCCTTTCTCAGTCATGGATGGGTATGCGGGTATAATCAAGTCAAAATGGCGAAGAAGAATGGAAAGGACACCTTTCACACTCGTGGGCTATACTATACACTTGTGATGCTTTAGTCTCAAAAATCTGCTGGCGCGCCACTTATCAACGAGCTGCACTACTCTACTTCATGACATGATACACAAAGAGTAAAGTCTATGTCATTGATATGATCATCAAGTCAAAAGACGCGAAGAATATATTCTAGTGCACTAAGAAAGTTCTTCCAAGGCTCTCACAAATTCAACTTGCGTCTTCAACCCGCAAAGTGCACATTCGGAGTCCTTTCAAGCAAGCTCTAAGGTTTATCATCAGCTCTTGAGGCATCGAGACGATCCAACAAAGATCAAGAATCATGTCACTTAGGCCCACCGCAAAATAAAAAAAGAGTTCGAGGTTTCTTGGGTCGGGCTCTAATACATCAGCAGGTTCATATCGAAGCCCCAATGGTCTTTGAACCATCTTGAGAAACTAAAGAAAGGTACATCAAGAAAAGGGATGATAGTTTGCCAACAAGATCAAGAATATCTCACCAATTCCTCCTCTGTTAGCTCCTACTCGCCTTGGGCATCCATTTACGGCTCTATCTCTACAGCAATAGCCACCGCCACTTGAGCAATGCTCGGTCAAAAATCAGACGGGCAAGGAAAACGTGATGCGCTAGCCCTTGGCCGTTGGAACTAAACCAAGGATAGAGGGACGTGCAAAATAAATTGTAAGCAAACTATTCACTAAACTAGTGTGGCAAGCCAAGGGTCGGATTGACAAGGAAGTGGTTGTAACACTTGAGGCTTAAGACTTAATTTGGTGATAAACTAAGTTTAAAAGTGTTTTATACTAAGAACTACTAGGAATCTAAAACTAGAAGCTTTGAAACTAAAGGACCTAAGCACCTAGGATCACTAGGTTCCTAATCTTCAAACACCAAGCCAATTAAAATGGATGGCTCAACCCAAAACAAATGATCATTTGAAATCCTAATCTAGAATTCAATTTGAATTCATTTCCCAAATCTTGCAATCATCCAAAAACAAGCTTGAATGGGAATCCCTTCCTTCACCTTCTCTTTTCATGTCAAAAAATATATGAGATAGCTATCCCAACCCACTACCCAATCCCTTGGTGAACTTGGTATGAAACACTCCTTCACTAACTAAATCAAACCAACTTTTTCCCAATCCCTTGTGATTGCACTAGAAAGCTTAGGAAAACCACAAAAAAGGGAAACTCATCATGGGATGAGCATGTAAGTGAATCATGACATTGTTGCACTAGATCTAAGGTTCCTAATTACCTAGGCATGAAAGACATACAATACAACAAACATTGCAAAGAAGAAGAAAAATACAAGTATTAAGCATGAAATCAAAGGAATTTCATTGAAATTTTGCAAAAAGCTCAAAATTAGGGTATCCAAGAAAAGCAATGAAACTACTCTAAATACTCAAAAACAATCCAAAACATGTAAAACAATAAAGGAAACAACTAGCAACAATAGGAAACAAGAATCAAGCATTAAAAAGAAACCCAAAAAAATTCAAAAAGGTCTAAAGTTGGTACGCAAATTGCTGTTAAACATGCTAAAAAACTGAAATTAAAGGTGAGAATTCATACTCTACTCGTCGAGACGATCTTTATTTGCAATAAGATTCGCCAAAAACAGACAAGAAACGAGGAAGTACGAGAATAAATTTGCCTGAAGCTACAACAATGGAGTTCTCTCTCCTCTAACTACTTGGGGAAGAAGATGAATAAAAGAAGAAAAAATTCTGAAATTTAAAAATGTTAATTAAAACTAAGTACTAACTACAATACACTACTTGTTTTCTCTCTCCTCACAATCCTACTTATATCACACTAATTACAAGGCTTATAATTAATTACAAACATTGCCATTATTAATGTCTGCACTACTAGACATGGAGTCCTTCGCCTTGCTTTATGCAATTTTAGGTAAGGCTTAAAACGGGTTCCGCAGCTTCCTAAAAGAAGTGCGGTGGCGACTTCCTTTACTCATTTCGAGTATAAACACACAACTCTAGGCATACTCACAATATGCAAAAGCAAGAATTCAATTCTAGCAAACAAACAGAGCCGCCCTTAAATTGTACCCCACAAAGCAGACGGACCGGATCCAGTTCGGCCCGGTGATGCYCCGACACCCGTACATTAACAAAAAATAAATTCCTTCAATTGCTAAATAAATTCAATTATCTAGTAAAATCATGGAAGTTTAATAATCAAATTAGGAAAATAATTTACAATYTCRTAAAACTACTCATAATTACTCATTATATATACATATATATGATATATTTTTTTTCACATATACAATAGAAGAATTACAATAACAACATGTAAAGAAAAAACCATTAAATTTGTATAAAATTACAGAGTTTTTTTAAGTACTTCGTACTATAGGATAGTTATGAAAAAAAGACGGTAGAATTTCAATAAAATGATAAAAATGACACTATGACTATTTATGCTATAATATTTTCCAATTTTTTATACTCAATTGAATGTATATTCGAAATTTTATGTAGCATTCAATTAAATCAATTACTAATATAAGATCCGTAGAAATTAACAAGCAAGTTTAATTTTCTTTGCGCTGTATTAGAGATTCAATAAAATGATGTTAGCACAAGTATGAGGAAGACTATTGGTAAAACAAAAGAGGTCCCTGTCATGGTTAGAGTTCACAAGGGATTTACACTTAGCCCCTTTCTTTTATCCATTGCTATGAACGAATTGACAAAGTCAATTCAAGACAATACCCCATAGTACGTGTCTGATGTTTGTAGATGATACCGTATTAATTGGCGAGACAAGAGAAGAGGTTGAACATGAGTTGGAATTATGGTGATATACCTTGGAATCTCGTGACWTTAAATTAAGCAGAAGCAATACATAATATTTCGAATGCAATTTTAGTGGGTTAAGGAGAAGGGAGACATGTATGATTCATTTAGATGKAAAGGTGGTTTAAGGTTTAGTGGGTTTTGTTTTCGATATTTAGGATCTATTATCCAAAAAGATAGAGAATTGGATGGAGATGTTGATCACGAAATTAAGGTAAGTTGTACGAGGTGGAAAGGAGTTTCGGGTTTTCTATGTGATCGTGGTGTGCC
>SNQN01009048.1:7718-26838 GCA_008642245.1 Bassia scoparia | reverse complement strand
TCTCCAAATTGGTCAATATGCTGCAGCAGTGCAACCCTTATTGCCCGGTCATTAGATGAAAAGAGCTTCACAATTGATGGTAGCACCTAGAAGTGATACAAAGAGATAGCCATATCAGRAAATTGCATACATGCACAAGTAGAGCACAACAATTCATACCAATTATGACCTTGATACTGAATGAGCATACAACTAGCAAGTAATTCTCCTCCTAAAAGACAAGACTATACTAATTATGACCTTGATACTGAATTCTTCTGGTTGGAGCCAAGAGGCCATCTTCATCAATGCTGTTAAAGCAGGAGCACCTGCATAACCAAACTCAAGTGCAGAAGCTAGAAGTGGAAGTATCTATAAAAAGTAAAAACACCAATTAAAACCTTWTTTAAAAAAATATGAATATGTATGTAAAATGGAAGTTTGAACATTAGTACTTTCTTCAGCACAATCGGGCGAGGAAGTTGGTCGGACAAAGTTGGAAGCTTCCGGAAAAAAGTATCTTTCTCTACACTGTCCTTTAAACTGAGAACCTCCATGAAATGTATTGTATCCACCAACTTATTTTGAAAGTATTCTGAAAGACCATATTGGGGCAAATACTTTAATAGCAATAAATGGCTAAAAAAAAAAGAGGCACATTCTTAAACTGAAAAAGAAATTATGTAATGAAAAATCATTTACACAAGTTTAAACACCTAAATCAGATAGTGAAAATTCATACCACTATTGTCGATGAGCTTCGAAGTATTTAATCTCTTGGAGGGTGCGGAACTCAATAGTCTCTGATAATCTGGAAGCAACAACTGAAAGAACAAAAAATCAGCGCACCAAAAAAAGCAATCATTGTGAGCCTAAGGAGCCTACAAACTCGCCAATTTCATCAAATCTTTACACGGAAAAAGAGATCATGCTTATTAACTATAAATAATGTAGCTGTTCTATGGTTATTTGCTTATTACATTTTATAAGACATTACACGTGGGCAAAATGTTCAACCTTGGGAATTGCAGAAGTATTTCGGAGCTCCTCTGTTTTGCTCAACTTCGTACCAGAGAAGATCTCATATATCAGACAACCTGAAAGTCAAAGTATATACTTATAGAATGCATAGTATTCTTCAATAAACAAGAAGTGAAAAAAGCAAACGGTTTTACTACCAGTAATAATTTGCAATTTTAGTGGCTGAATAAGCATATGTCCCAGATACACACTTTTATGAAGATTATGGTATTGTGAGGTGTAGACATTGATTTAATTCATGTTTTCATGCCAGATCTGCTCTTTCCTTTTCTTCTTCCTACTTTTCTTTTTTATACTTTTGCAGGAAAATTCAGCTCATTTTTGTACGATGCAGCCGAGCCTGGGTAAAACTCGGCATTTTTTTTAAAAACAGCGTGAAAAACCAGAGAATATTGGTTCACCATCTTTGAAATCCATTATGTGCTGGCCGTATGTTGATACTATGCTTGCTACATTAGAGGGTTTGCCTAGGGCTGTCTCTTATACACATCGAGAATATTGGTTCACCATCTTTGAAATCCATTATGTGCTGGCCGTATGTTGATACTATGCTTGCTACATTAGAGGGTTTGCCTAGGGTTATCATATGATCGTGCTAGAATGGCTAGTTTATAGCTTAATATCTTTTCCTCTATTAATCTTTTTGGTGTATTCCTTCTCAATATTTTTGCTTATTTTTCTACTCTGAAAAATGACTGCCAACTTTCTCTTCCACAATGTTAGCACATAGTGGACAATTTCAGCCTGAAGGCTGAACCAACAAACCGCAAAGATACAAAACTTCGTCATAGCACAAAGGAGACGACCAAGCAAGCAAATACAATCTCATAAATTGTTTTAATATGAATCAGAAAAATAATTCTAAAGTATATGTTGTTTGGACAAGTAATGATGTGAACATTATTGCCCAAAAAATAATAGAAAAGAAACCCAAATTAGCAGGAATTTTCAGAAACTGTCAACTTGCCTTTGCAATTGTCCTCATAAAGTTTACAACATTCGTTCTCATTAGATTTTCACATATTCAGATAGCATGTCATATTTGATCAAAAAGTTTTATTTTAATTGGAAGGTAGAACACTAGATCTGATAAGATTTTGACATGCATGTTCATCAAAATACGTAAAAGTGAGGGGTAGAGGGGTTATCTTTTAAACTAGAATGAAATAAGATAAGACCTACATTTTTGTAGGGAAGAAGAAATATTATTAAAATTGGGAATTAGAAATAAATTGTAAAACGTAATGAGAAAGGTGAAACTGTGAAAGAATTATGTGGGATAGAATAGATGAGTTATATTTTGGTGGAAACTTATTCCAAGTGATTTAATCGTAAATTCTATAGGGGCCTCACTAAATTATATCCGTTAGTCTTAGAATTCCTATACAAAGTAAGTTATGTCTCTAGTTTGAGAAATTGTTAAAAGACAAACAAAATTTTGAAAAAGGAAAATTATTATGGTAACTTTTAGGTCGTTACCAGAAATTTATGGAAACTCTTGTGTTAAACTGTGCATAACATATTGTTTGGACAACTTTTTTAGGAGCAGGAGAGTGGGCATAGAATGGTATTAGTTTATAATATGTTAAGGACCTTTGATGAGATGGTAGAAGGGGTGTTTTTTTTTTTTTATTATAGGACATTTTTGTGGGATAGTGGAGGGTTGATCAAATAATATGACACACTTCCATTTTTGGGTTGGAAACCAGAAGAGAATAGCAATAATTTAAGGTAGGTTCATACCATAAAAGAATGTATAATATATTGGCATTTGATGAATGTAACATTTAATGCAAAATGATCTTTCATGAAAATATATTACAAGGGAAAATGCAATTGCAAAATTAGTTTCCTCGGGTGGTTCCATGTAATAAAAAAGTTAAAGAAAAAAATGGAAGGGGAAGAGAGAGAGAAAAGTTGGATAGAAGGAGAGTAAAGGGGGGTTGGAAGTGGGGAAAAAATGGTTTTCCTCCATTTACAAAGGAATTTTTACCGTTGCAAATCTTTTTCCTTTTGAAAACTGTTTTCATCATTAATCTACCAAAACAAAAAAATTCATTCTCATGGAACAGTTTAAACCTACTAACAATCTCTTCATGTGGGAAGATGAAAGTGGATAGTGTGACATGTAGTATAAGATTTTTAGAAATTACACATAAAGACATGTATAAGATGTCCAAATGATGATCTTACCTTTCTTTCCATTAATTGTAAAATAATTGCAATAAAAGTTGATTAACTTTGACATTAAATTCAATTTATAAAACAGAGAAGGAGAGTAGGTGTGATACTATCTACAATATTGAACAAGCTTTGCTAGCAGTGTCATCAATATTAAAATCATGGTCAAAAATATAGAATATAGAGAAATAAATAAGAAGATATTAACAATGAAGGTTTATACCCATTCCCCAAGAATCGATTGCCATGGAGGAGAGTATTAATAGCTACCATCAGACTTGGCCAATTCATTGGTTTTTATTGTGTGCCGACAGCCATGGCATATTGCTGCAATACAGAAAGCGCATATGACATTAAATTATTCTAGTCAAGTAATGTTGTTACTTTACATTTACACTATCCGAGAAGAGTGCAGTTTCACAAAACCTAATAGCTACATGTTATGCATCTAAACTTGTAATATATAATTGTCATATCGATGCTCCACAAAATCAAAACACCACTTCAAAATTGGTCAGAAGATTGAAATTATAAGCTTTTTGAGATGTAATAGCTTCAGAAAATGTGCAAACCTTTTCCCATTAACAGCTATAACCACTGCATTATTTTCACTCCATAAAAAAAAATTCAATGACAATACTTCTTCGTTTTTATTACTGCGCATCCTTCTAGTGTTCCCATTTTCCAGCATTGTCAGCAAGGAGAGGTCCACATGTACAGCTAAGCCTAAATCTATCAATCATCTATGTCATTTCCCCCCCCCCCCCCTCTTTTCTCCGTCAACAATATTAATGTATTTTAACATGGATTGTTGTTACACCATCAGACCATCAGTTAGTAGCATGCATAAGGACCAACTATGAAGTCAAAACACTTACCAACATTGATCCAGTGGAACCTTCCTTATTCCCGTCAAATTCAGATAAAACATCAAAAGCATGCAACTTCCAGTCCAAAGTTTGAGTAACCACCACACTGGCCACACAAACATTGGCATGAATCTGTTGCAGCAAAAGTTACTTTATTAGAACAAATCATCAAATAACCAAACAATACCAACAATCAGAGTGCAATATCATTGAAACAAACATTGGCATGAATCTGCTGTATTGATTGCAACAACCATTGGAGGTCCCAAAGAAGATGAAAAGATGATATTTAAATTTTACACCTAGGAAACCAGAAGAGAAATATAAAGTACTCTAGAATCAGAGTATATGACATCAGAGAACAGGTGTAGGGGAAAAAAGCTCTTTGCCTCTTCTTGAAAAAATTAAATGCAAATGAGCACCAAGTTTAAAAGGCTAATAATACTACATAACTCAATAAATAAATAAATAGAGGTTCCACATTGACTTTTGATACTATCAACATCTGTGTTAATCAGACTCATTAAGGTGTCCAGGCGCTGAACCCATCATGCAGATGATGTTCAAATATTTAGTTTTATTGAAGAAGAATTCAAGTATTGTGTCAACGAATCGACATGTGACTTAATGAAAGTGTCTAAGTAACACAGATCCGCAAACCTTACGTTGACCTTCTGTAATTACTATTTACATCTATTTTCTCTGTAATATTTATATGCCACACACGCCTTACTATGGTTAAAATATCAGTTTTTCAGAATGTATACCAATATTAAGGATATTTAAGATCAAAGTTGTATTATTTACATTCATATGTTTCTGATTCGTATTACAAAGTCTGACAATGAATCTTGATTTTTCAAGATTCAACTTGTGACTTTGGAAAGCACATGGGACTTTAGAATGTACATGGGAAGATGTCATCATGTTGGCRGATGATGTTAGCTTTACGTATGTTTTATTGGCTTACCAAGTCTTAGGGTTGAAGTGGCCTAATTAGTCCAGTCTTAGGAAGTCTTGACATAAAGAATAAAGTTCTTTATTTAGTACAAAAACTAAGTTACATCCAAAAACCAAAGTTCTTCTCAGCCACCACAATGAACGCTAGATAATAATGAAATCTTATTACACATGTGCATTGGAACATATTGGATACAAAACTAAAGAAATAAAATTTTTGGAAAGAATAAAGATAATTTAAATAAATCAAGAGAATGAAAATAATAAACATAAAATTAAWTTATTAATCATTAAAAAAATCAAGTCATTCACAAACCCTAGAACTACTAGATGTAGAAGAGAAGTCTTACAAGCTTACAATCATTATTTAAGAAGCTCACGGCTTTAGCTATCTGGTGCAATCCCCATGCATAATATTCATCCCTGTGATCAGACAGCAGTGAAAGTAAAATATAAATTTACATCAAACATCAAGAACCAACAGAAAATATGATACAGCAATGGGAAAAAAAATCATGATAGATTGATAATCACTCGGCAATAATAGTAATAAAACCTCATCCGAATCAAACTTCAAACCAGGAATCCAGTCAAAAGTAGCACCATAAAAACACATCAGGGAGAGAAATCAGAAACAGAATCCAAAATATATTAATAAAGTATCTAGCAAGGTCTTTGCTGCTAATAAAAGTGAGATATAATCCACCAACTACTACTTACTCTATTTTTTTCAAATTGAGAGAGTGCAAAATAATGAATAATTATGGAATGAAGAGAGAGAAAAATAGTGGGATAAAGAAAAACCCATGTTTTTGAAAATTTGTCAAGATATAGCCAACTTGGTCCATCTAACTCAATTTATAAGTTAAATTTTTTAATTACTAAGTAAGGTTGGACACGTTTGCTTTAATGTTTTAAGGCAATTGTGCCAGAGCAGTGGGAATTTATTTATTTTTTTTAAAAATTCTTTATTTTTCCTTGGTTTCAATAGTATAATTAATCTAACTTTTGTTTTATATATAATATAAACCTTACAATTCTCTCACACTCTCACCCACCCACTCCCTCCCTTCCATACCACACATTACCTCTGTACACCCACACAAACCACCTATCAGCAAACTAAAAACCAACATACCACCCAAACATCCACTGCCAACAAAATCACATTGTGTGGCTGATTCCCAAGTCCCATGCACAACCTCACCCCAATTCCACCACAGCGCCAACCCAACAACAAACTAGCAACCACAAACCAGATTCCACAACCCAGTAACATACCACATAATCACTCACCTAACCTCATAGGTTCATACATAAAACGCCATAACCAAACTCACCACATCCAAACCAACAACACCAAAGCTCACACACTACTAGCAGAGTGAGAAACCGTTTGAGAAGCCTTTGATTGGTGAAAAAAAAGTGAAGAAGAAATGAGATGGTTGTTGATGGTGTGTTGAAGGGGGAGGTGATAGAAGGTGGTGGTGTTTAGTGTATGCTATACATGAAGTGGAGAGAGTACGTGTCGCAGTTCTGGGTGGTTGTTAAGGGAAGAAGCAAATGAGGATGGAAGAAAAGAAAAAGGAGAGAGAGGAAAGCTTACATAAGAGGAGAGAGAAAGAGAGATTTAAAATCAAAAACTTTTCGATCACCCATTTTTTTTTAAAAAAAAAAACCTCCGCCATCACGTATTCCTAGTAAATAAAAACTTGACTTAAACTGAAGAGATTGGTCAAGTTGGCTTATTCTTGACAAAATCGATGTTTAGTGTTAAAAGAAGAGATAAAGCTTGTATTGACTTTGATGTTACTAGGATACTTGCGGGTAATGTTTATAAAAGAATGCAAGCAAAATAAATGAAGTGTGACCAGCCCGATCAATTGTCAAATTTGTATAAATTTGCTATACCAAAAATGGGTAATGCAGCAAATAAAAAAACAATGATATATGCTTAAGTAAAATCCACAAAGGACACGGCATAAATATTGTACCAATGCTTAAGTACAGTTAAACCGCAAAAAGACTCATCAACTAGTTGTACAGCTACCAAATAAAACCCTCATGTTAGTCCCTATTTTACTGTTTGGGAGGAGGTAAGCACTTACATTAAGAGAAGATGATATTTCATATAGTTCACAATGTTTTTAATTTGAAATGATTCCAAGACATTCAAAGCAAGATTTCATTTTCAATCTGAAACAGTGTGTGCTTATGACATGTATTTTAGGCATAAAATGGCTCAAAATCTCCAAGCATACAGCACAAAGCCAGACAATAAAAAGTTGTTTTTCCCCCTTTTTTGGTATTGATCTTTCATCTACAATTTAGATAGATACCTCTAACATAGGAACATATATAAAGAATAAAAAGAGATTGAAGCATGAGAGTTCTGAGAGATAAATTCCAGTTCAAAATGTATATTTCATGCTTCTAATTTCTAAAATACAAACTGCCACAATAATCAGTAATGCACCTAAAGTACATACATACCAAGCATTTAAGCTTGTATCCACCAAATAATATCCAAGCCCGATTGTTGCATTCACAACCCACACTGACTTAAGATCATAGGTTCAGTAGAGTGAAATTAAGGTTCCCTAAAAAAAGCATTTTCTTCCGGAACCACCTCGTATGTATTATGTAACCAATGGCGTTCTTCTGCTATGTTAATCTAATCACACATGTATGCTTCCAAATAAATAAACAAAAAAATTCTATCTATCTAGATATACAAGCTAAATAGTATCGTCAATGAACATGAAGGAGAAAATATAATTCAATGAAAAAGATAAGCACCTCAAGAAAATTCGAAACAATAAGAAGACAAAAAAAGACAACTATCAAATTTGTGCTCAAGAGAAGTTAGGCTGTGTTTCTTTGGACTTAATTGGAGCTGAACTGGACTGAAATGAAATGAATATTTTATTAGAGAAGAATAGTAGGTTAGGTAACTAAACTGAACTAAACTTAATTGAACTGAACTTAACTGAACTTAACTAAATTGAACTTAACTTAACGTATGCACCATAGAAATAAGTCCAAAGAAACAGGGCCTTAATGTAAGTAAAAAGTAAAAATGTATAGTTGTATGATTAAAATATAAGTAAAGCTAACACATATTCACATATTGTTCAATCATGCAATAGTTTCTCAGGTTTCCATACCTCTGCTTGCCATCCAAATTCAATTCCTCGATTTTTTCTGACAATGGCATCACAGGTTCGGTGACAACATAAATTGTGACCTTGGTAGTAGACCCATCAAACGTCTCAACCTCAGCACTATGAAGAAATGACAATATATTCGGATGTCTGACCTGCAAAAAAGCCAAAGGAGCATCTTAAATTCTGCCCATTATATCACAAGTCAAAAGGCATATATGCATTTTAGTTCCTCCTTTTAGGGCATGCAATCAAGTCAAATATCAGCAACTCTTTCTTCAGGCTGAACAAAAACAGAGATACATAGCACAAACAACTTCCTTGAACAGGAGTTCCGGATTATATAGTGGAAGCACTATCAAAATAAGTAGTAAAATGATTTGACCAAAGTTAATGTTAGTAGAAGGTTAACTTAGTGCGGAATTTTGAAAAGTTTGACTTATTTATAGAAGATGGGACAATGGTTGAATTATTCTTGGGAATTATTTCTTTGTTCATTTACGATTTTTAAATGAGTTGTTGCAGGCCTTCATGGAATCATAAGTAAAGCAAAATGATGGTGAGAAAATTGTGGCTGCCAAGGTGGATGAGGGAGTTTGAGTTGAGATACAGTGGGTTGACCATTTAGTAAAAAGCTGCAAATTGTACACAACAATCTTAATTTCAGTCGGCAAGTTGTTGAGCTTTTGGAACTCTCGATCCTTAATTTTGCTGATTGACTTGGTGAGTCAATTTTTATAGTCCTCAAGTTCATATTCTTGATATGGGAATAGAATTTTGACAAATATTTGATGGACACCACTGTTTTGTTTAGGTTGATGATAGACATATTTGATTAGCTTTTTTGTGTTGCTCTTGTAGTTTCCATAGCTATAACCCCGTTCTACTTATGAATTGTTAGTTACACATATATGTTGTCAAGTTCATATGGTGAAGGGCAGTTAAAAGTTCACCAATTATGAAGGCCATCATCTTAAAGAGATGAACAATAAAATTACTACACGACCTCCGAAACAACATTTGTTAGATGTAGAAACAGCTACATGACAAAATATTATCAACATACGTAGTACTCTTTAAAACATCTTTCATGTACTGTTTAACTAAACATAGTACGATTATGTAGTATCTATGCCAGTAAAGAATGGCAGTGCTACTAATTTAATGTCTAAGAAATGTTATAAATTTCATACTACCTCCYTTTCACAAAGAATGCACCAGTTTCTATATTAGGATGTTTCACAAAGGATGCACCACTTTGATTTTATTCTTTTTTTGATTGGGAACCACATTAAAATAGTCATAAATCTCCCTTTAATCTCACTTTTTTGGTGGGAACCAATAACTTTATCCCCCATACTTTCCCATCTTAACTTTATTAAAATACTCATCAATACTCTTTAAACTCTCTTTTTATGGGGACTTCCTAACTTTTCCCACACCTAATTGCTTCTACCAAAAAATTGCCTCGATTCCAAAAGTTTAGCAATGTGCATCCTTCCTAAAACGGAGGAATACTAAAATTGAAAATAAAAAAAAAATATTGTAATTTTAGAGAAAAATTGTAGTAATGTGTTAGAGAAAAAGAAATGAAAGTAAAAAATCAATGGCATCAAAGAAAACGCTGTGTGTCTGTGATTTGCTAAATTATGTCAATATTTCAATAAACTTTGTTATCAATATATGAAGCATTTTCTTTAAAGGGCGTTGTCATCATATTTTAATTTTTTAGTATTTTTTAGATGTGAATGGAATATCCTTTAGAAGTGACATAAATTCAATGTTTTGCCAAAAAAATACTTTTTTTGTTGTTGTTACTTTCTCATATTTAATGATTTAGTAAAAAGGAGGAAACAATTACAAACGTGCCAAGTATAGTTTTGGTTTTGGTTTTTTTTTGGTAATAGTTATTGTTGATTATTGTATCTTCCTTTCTTCATAGACTCTAATCAATAAATCACATAAATGAATAACCCACTATCATATACGCAAATCCAATGGATATTTCTTAAATAATTGATATGTCACAACCAAGTTGCAGTTTCTGTAGCACCAATACTAACAATGCTATAAATTATTGCACATTTTTGGGAACAGAGGTGTCAGTGCATGGTGGCACATTAGTTGTAATAGACAATTTGTGAATGCAATCAATAAGTAGACATGGCTGGAGAGACAAAAAGTAAAAATTCTATAACGCTAAAAAGAAATATGATGTTATGTAAAGATGTGGAAAGAAAAAAAATGTGATGGATAGAGACATGTAAATTTAGTGTCCAACCAACCATAGGATAGGGCAAATGAAGTCATTTATTCTCAAAATGCACAAATAACTTCACGCGAGAATATAATACTAAGATCTTAAAACAGAAAGCATAACATGGAATACTTCAATATAGTTAAGAAATAAAATCAAAATCAAAACAAAACCTGTATAGCATACCGTTCGCAGTCGCTTTACTCCGTTCGCCCAGCAGCTATATGACCATACTTGGACATTTCCTGACAGCGAGAATATTGAAACTGGAGACCCATCATCCTAAAACACAGATAATAACCAAAAATGAGAAGCATCACCCAAATATATCCTCATCAACACAAAATCTACAGTTAAGAGAGAGTGCAAGTAAGACTGTCATTACAGCTCTAGTAACAGTGTTACATATGTCTAGCAACAAAGACACAAAGGCACTTTGCAATTTCAATACAACCCAACCAAGTTACCAAAAGTTCAGTACAATATCCATCTTAGTTTTACACCCATAAACTTAGTATCAACAGATTCAACACTTGGCAAGCCTATTTTTTCTAGACAAAAATTATAAAATATTCAACATCTCAGCAGGCAAATCAAAACTACTAAGTTAGTGGAAAGGGTCATAAATTTATACATTACTAATACAAATAACCAAACATGGAGATGTGCCAAATGCATAGTTCAATTATGGGTGCGGGATGCCCTTGTGGCTGTTGCAAGTAGAACAGCTCTCCGCCCTCTCTTTGCACATTTGTTTCAATTACAAACATGCTTGCTCCAAACAAAACAGCTCTCCATCCGCTCTTTGCACGTTGTTTCAGTTATAAATATACTTTGCTCCAAAACAAAAACCATTGAAGAAGACATATAGCACTACCTTATGTTTCCAAAAAGTAAGAACAATAACATTTCTTTCCGCTAATATAATTGAACAATTTCATATTCTTGAGTCTGTTGTCCAATATTGTACATGGCGCACAACATCTACAATGGTACGCTAATAGTTAATTAGCTGTCACGCCACATAATATTTCCACTAATTTCTTTTCTAGCTAATTTATACTCAATGGTTAGCTATAGTTTCCCACTTTTCCAAAACAAAAAAAAAAAATTACTTTAGTCTTGTGGGGACTAAAAGAAATGCAAACTTCCCATGCAATATATTTTCTGGTTTTTTATCCCCAAGCCAATTAGCTCGCCAAATTGATAAATTATTTTTTTGCTCCAATGGTCAAGCTATTAGCTAGGGACTTTTGAAAATTCCAAGCAAGTCCTAGCTAAAATCTGTAACCATTGGAGACGCTCTAAGCTGCTAAATTCCAAGCGTCTCTCTCTCGTATGTAACTAAAATGGCCTGGAAAAATTGAAACCCATCTCGATATTTGTTATTTATACAAACAAGCACAGTAACATATCATCCAGCTATACATACAAAAATAAATCATAATCCAAAATTCAACTATCACGGATCACTTCAACTTCAAATTACATAAAAAATGAAATCACTGCCAAAACAGTACCATATTAGTATATTACACACAAATATTTTGCCAAATCACAAACTAGAACACACAAAAATCCGATCACATTCCACAACAAAATATACTAACTTCAACTAATACAAATCACCTCAATTTCGAACTACACAAAAAATGCAATCAATCAAATCAGTTCCAAATTGCATAAATTCCAAACAACAATTTTTTCACAAAATGCTAAACCAGAACACTCACACACACAACAATTTCCGATCACAATCCAAAATCAAATGAACTTCAATTCGACAAAAGCACGCATCACTTCAATTTCGAACTACAAAACAGATTCAATGTTCTACATTTCAAAACAACAAAACTCCTGCAAAATCCGATCACAAACCAAAATCAAACGAACTCGATTAAAAAAAAAAGTACCTTAGAAGTGCCATTGGAGTGAGTCCACGAGCCCCAAGCAGAAGAGTAAGGCTCGCCAATATTGTAAGGAAGATCTTTTACGCCAGCACCAGATCCTGCTACTACTCCTTTGAGAAACTTGAACATCTTAAACTCAGCGTCGTAAATTCAGCTCTAAAATTTCTGAGATTGCGATTTGCGATTGCYAAGTGGTGAGATGTGATGAGGAAGGTGAAAGGAAAGAAGGAGAAAGATGGCCTGAAAATGAAACCAAATCAATGACGGGATGAAGGAATGCTCGATCTGGTTATAACACAATTACAACACCAAAATGGAAAACCCTTTTCTGCATAATTGATAATTTGTACCACTTTTATTTTTGAATTATTTTAATTTTAATCTTACTATAATAACTCATGAATCTTTTTTCTTTTTTTTTTTGACAAAGGGTAAAAGGGTGGTTAGTCCCTCATCCGATAAGCTAGGTCTCCATGAATACTATTTCTCAATTACTATTCCTCGCCCCATATTTCTTACAATCGCCCCAAATATTACAACAAACTACCAACACTACCCTCACTCTCCCACAATCCCCAAGAATCCCAACCACCGCCCTTAGCAATCCAAACCTAGCCAGTCATGAACCACCACACTTAATGGCCCAAACCCAGCCACACAGACATAACTCATAAAGAAAAATAATCAAAAGTTGAAGAGACAAAAAAAATTAAAACAATCAGAAGAGACTGATGACGATTGACGAAATGACGAAGAGCAATTATAGTCAAGCTCGACAGATACAGGCATACATCAATAATCATCAAATACTATTATGAGGAAAATTGAAAGATAATTGTAAAAGAAAGTAAGAATTAGAAGTAGGATGAAATCTTCAGTGCTTTATGACGATGACATTGCCACTATCTCTGTTCAACAATTGAACGCACTCTCYTTCTATGCGTCTATGTTAGACGTGGGTCCCATGGGACCTGCGTCTGGGTTAGACGTSGGTCCCATGGGACCCACGTCTAACCCAGGCGCAGGTGCCATGGCATAGACGTCTAACCRAGAGGCTAACCCAGACGTTACGCGATTTGAAATAGTAGGGGCGATGGGGGCTGTGGCGATGGCTTGTGGTGGGGTTGCAACACAGTGGGTCACAGCCCGGTGGGTTGTGATGGGGCTGGGATGGGTGGCAGTCGGTTGGGATGGGTTGTAGTATGTCTACATGTGGTTGTTGTGATAAGGGTATTTTGGGAAAAGTTGCTTTGAAATTGGGGCGATTGTAAGTAATGTAGGGCGAGGAATAACAATARCCATACTATTTGTTACAGAAATTAGCGGTACGTGTAGTTGTCAGTGGTAGAGGTAGATGTCAGTTGTAATGGATAGCTGTAGCGGTCGGCTAATGGCGATTCAAGTTGATTATATATTGTTTGACAAAAATAAGTAGCGGTTGAAGTAGTGTATTATTATTAAAAATATGATAATTATAAATGTAAATTGTAGTGTTTGCGAAAAGCTACTCTAGAAAGCTAATAGTAGTAGCTTTTGCAAAAATCTACGTCAAACGCTACTAACTACCATGGAACACTACTTTACAAAACACTATTTTTTGGATTAACTAGACTTTTGACTTAGTCAAAACTCAAAAGTTACACAAAAACTACATCTAAACACACTTAAATATTCAATAGGTTCCTTAACGTAGTATGGTTTCATTGGAAAATTGCTACAAGTGGTATCAAATTTGTGAAACCAAAGTGAGGTAAAATGTAGGAGTGATATTAGTTGTCAATACACATATGTTTAACTGACCGAAGTACTTTTCATAGCGCTCATACCCTACCAGCCTACCAGGGTGTGCTATGCGCTAGCCTGCTAGCTCTACTCTGTTTTATTGACTTAATTCTACCATTGCATCACTTGCTCAAGCGTCGATTTTTGTTATTTTCATTTGTTTTATAGTTGAAGGGTGTGCTTTTTTAATCTTATTATCTCATATTACAGATTAAGTTTTTGACAATACTAATCAAGAATTGAGTTAGAACACTAATGATTGTTTCGACCATATAATCTGATTGAAAATGAAGTTTCAACCATGTCCCAAGTCTATCAAGTTTACAAGCATATCGAGTCACTAATTTAACTTAGATTTTCGATACTAAATTTCACACAAACCCCTTTGTTCTTGTTTAATTGTGGGGATCGAGTAATCAAAGTGATTTTGCGTCATTATTGCTATATATCTTGTAACTCCTCATTTTACGTGGATACAAACTCTATTTACCCTATATTACAAAAGAGAGTAGCCTGAAAAGTATTGGGTGTTTTAATAATTTAAGACGAAGGAGAAGGAATGAGGTCTTGTTGTTAGAGACATCGAGGAAGTTGTGGGTACAAAGCTTAGAGATCATCTAGTGTTGATCAATCAAAGCAAGTATTTGTTAGGAAACTCACGCGAGATTTCTTCCTATTCCATCAAAAAAAGAGCTTATTCTTTGGAATCAAAGATTTTAAAAACACGTTGCAATTTGTCATTTGAAATTCTACATTTTAGTGATGATTGTGCACTGCTTTAGTGATGGTTGTACCATTCTACGTGGTTTATTGTTGACTTGATAATCCGAGTAAAACGCTCAGATTTTCAATAATATATATCTATACTAGTTTTAATAATAATTACATAAATTAAAAACATGACACATCGAACCCTTTTCTCTTTATAAGATGTCACATTCATCACTAAGAAAAAAACTTACGAAGTACTAAACATCAAATCTTCTATATATATACTAATACTAAAATCCCCACTAAAATATTTTTTCCTCCAAAACTTATTAATTTTTTATCTTTTTTTTTGCATTACAATAATTAATTATCAATTCCCTAGATACATTTTAACATTTATTGATTGACGTCATTTATTAATTAATATAATTTTTTCCATTTAACATTTTGTGTTTAATATCTATAATAAGTAATTAATTAAAAAATACTTATAATAGTGAATATTAATATGTATGCAATAAACGAGTTAAAACAATACCCAAATGAATATAATTTTCTTATAGATTGAAAGTTTTTTTAGCCTATTGTTTAATATTAGTGAAGGAATGAAAAGAAAGGAAGAATAAATAACCTTATTTTCCCATGTTTGGTTCACATCGAAGAAGTGAAAGGAATTCAGCTTATTTTTCCATGTTTGGTAAGACATTATAAAGAAAGAGGAAAGGAAAAAATAAAAATTAAGTTTATTTTCTCTTTCCTTCCGAATTTCCCAATTTTGGGAGAATAGGAAAGAGAAGAATTGTAAAGAAACTTTCTTGTCAATTCATTCCAGTTTCTTTCTTCCCCGTCTTGTTTTTTTAACCAAATGACGGAAAGTATTATATTTCCTTCCAATTCCTTCCTTTTCACCCATTTCCTTTCTACCAGACAAACTCTTTAAGACAGTTGTTTTCACTATCCAATGTTCAAAAAATCGTGATACGAACAAGTGAGTATAAAATGAAGCCCGTGCATTAAGCACGAGAAAAAAAACTAGTTGTAATTAAATACGAATATAAGATAGGTTATATTTAGTTCGTTTGAATTTTTTTTTGTTTCTGAATTTTTCATTTAATCTGAACAAAGCTGGAATTTTCTGATATGACATATCTGAACTAAAATTTTCTAATTGATCTGTTCTAATATGAATTTTTCTGATTCTGATCTAATATAAACTTTTTGTGTTATTATTATTTTCTGATCTGAATATGAAATTTTCTTATCTAAGATGATTTTGATTTTTCTGATTTGGATTGATCTGATTTAAATGTTTTCTATATGATCTTTAACTTTTTTTTTTAATAAGCACTGGATTTTAAATATAGTTGAACTAAACATCTAAACATAGCCTAAGTGAAAAAATCTTATTAAAAATTTGAAAAAATGATAAACTAATCAAATTAATTTAATTTTTAAAAATATAAAACTTAAAATAGTACTTGCACCACATAATTAATAAATGGCATCAATCAATTAAATTGGTTAACCAAAACACCGATTAAAAGCCATTCAGYATACCAAAATTAATTGAAACCATTGAGCAAGTGATTAGCTTCTCTTCCAGTCCTCTTAATAGAGTAAAATCACAATATTTCAATTAAACATATTGCTTTTGCATAGTTTTCAGAAGCATGTACAACGGCATTACACAAACATCCCCACAAGTCCACAACTGCTAAATCAAACTCTCAGCAAGACTTCGTACACGAACAAAGATAAACTAGATGCATACTAGCCTACAAAATTTTGAAGCAGCTCAAAAGATACTCAAGCTGCATCTCAACTAGATTTTCTAACTAGTATGCTTTGCTTGACTGTCGTCAACAAGCTCATTTACACAAAATTGATGCAAATTGTCATACATTTTCTTCCATTGGTCAACCATCTGCATTGCCCTCTTGCAGTCCAGCTTCAGCCGTTCAACTTCCATTTCTGCTGCAGTAGTAGAACCTTGTTGCTAAACAGGAAAATAAATGTCAGAAAAGTCAATCGCCGCAATCCACATGGTTAGAACACCTATATAGTATACACATAACATAAAGTAAACTATGGGCAAGTAGATTATTAACCTGTATCTCTTTAATTTGGTTGTTTAAGACGTGTTCGGTGAGGTAAGAAACACTAGCTGGATCAGGTGAGTTGTCACCACCAATAAAAACCTTTGTACCCACAACTTCCTCACTTGAATTATCATACTTTTCAAGTGAAGGAGGCAAAAATGTGGTCTTCCTTCCCGCTAAAGCTCGGGACTTCAACTCACTCTCTGAGAACCTAGTAATCAGAATGTTGGTCACTGGGCCTGCCAAGTTAAACAGTTCATATCAATAATTGAGTCCAGCAGATTTGCAAGAATACAATTATAAGCATTATCAAATTAAATGCAACAAAACAAACTCAGACTTAAAGCAAAATCAAAACAATGCTGTTAAAACCATGAAACATATACATATACTAGCCAAATTAAAATTAATTACGAACCTAACCTAAATCAATCAACCTTTTCCAAATACTGCCTCCAGCCCGTGTTTTTGCAAAATAAGATATCTATTTTGAAACAGAGGAAATACAAATGGACAATATAGTGGTTTTCATATTCTAGATATCGTTTGTGTAATTCGAAATAGTGGATTTTGTATGATATAGTGAGGTATTTGCATCACAATGTTCCTTTTGGCTAACATTAGTTTTGGTGTGAACCGAGTGGGTCTATGCAAGACAGATTGCTTCTATACACCACCACTACCACCAKCACTGCGGCCATCATCAACTACTACCACCAACTTCCATCTTCATACCATCACTGCTGGTCTGCTGCCACCATTATCCATTTTCCAACCTCCTCAAACCATCTCCTACCACCACCGCTCTTTTTCCAGTAATTTTCCTGTGGGATTTCGTTAGTTGTTGCGGGTCTTGGTGGAGGTGTGGGTTTTGTTGTTTGTGGTGTTTATGGAGTTTTAATGGTGATAGCAGTATTTCGARGATGGCAGCAAAAGGGTGACATAAGTGGTGTTGCTCTAATACCTTAATTACATATGCCCCTTTCATTAATTAATCCCCCAACAAAAGTTTCGCCTCGGGCACCCTAGTTTGTTGCATTTTTAACCAAAAGGAAGACGTAATAACAAATAGAGGATTGTTTTCTTTCATTTAGTTAGAGAGGTACACCCACTTAATGACTACTAAAGAACCCACCTAAAAGCTTTTGATTTTGTAAAATGTACGGAGTATATATAAGCAAATTTTCTATAAACTCATCTGAAGTATGATATCATCCACCAATTCAAAGAACTTAAAACTATCACATAGCTGATATCAGGAAAATGTAAAATAATTCCAACTTTCCAAGTATCTTTACTCAAATGATGAATTATGTCAGCATAAGTGCATAACTCACTACCATCCCGATATGTAAAAGACACTGGGGATAACAATTTACAAGCTAGCCACTTAGCCAGTATATCCCATTAGTAGAACTTAAGAGCACCATATATGAAAACAACAGAATACACTAGCAATGACATTAAATTCCAGAACCATGTCCAGTTAGACTAAAACATAATCAACAAACCTAAGTAGAATTTCAAGTATAATTTGACAGCTACACATACCTATTTCATATAACACTGAAACCTTTCTTCCCTTTAAAAAATTGAATGCATCGTATCTACTACTCCAATAAATTTACTTTTTCCAACAAAGATAACAATGAGAGAGATTTAGGCGCTCTAAGGCGCACGGCTAAGTGTGACGTCCTTGTTCGATTAGGTGGGCGTGCCTCGCTCTTAAAAAAGCATGCATTCTCGGCAAGCATGGATGAGAAGCCTTGGGGCCTAGGCGCGCCCGAGGCGCGACTTTAAACTAAGCTCCTATCCCATTATAATCTATTTCATAATCAGTTTGATGCTCTAAATTTAGCTGAAACAAACATTACTTAACAACAGGGCTGCTCCGACACTTGCAGAGACAAAGCAAGGATAGTGGAGAGATCAACAGAGATACCTCTAGTTAGACAATTATGACTCAAAGCACACCAAAAAAAGTTTGCTTGTATAACTAGTCATCTACTCACGAGGTTCCATTTATTTGTTCTATAAGTTTCAAAGTAAATTCAACACCAAAAAGACTGTCTCTAAAACCCAACGGAGAATATGTACATCAAGGTGTCCAAAGTGTGTTTGTTCCTGATTCATGACATAAAACAATAGTTGGGAAAAAAAAAACCTC
>SNQN01009045.1:0-20913 GCA_008642245.1 Bassia scoparia | reverse complement strand
GTAGCTACGCATTTTTGGTACTTACTGGTATATAATAATCAAATTCTTGTTACAATATTTCGACATTTGCTGGTAACAAGATTCTTTCCCACTTTTCTGAATGAATCATGAATGTACTGCAGTCGTCTTTATCCTTGCTTCATTAATATGTGTTCTGTTAATACTCATTAATTTCGAGTGTTGCTATTGTTTCTTTTTTGTTGCCTATTCAAAGGACTGGACAAAGTTTTTTTTTTTTTTTTTTTTTTTTTATTTTTTGATTTGCTTATATTTGGACGCTTTGCAGGTGGGGTAGTAAAGATGTTTGGTCTAGAGATCCTTCTCTTAATTATACAAACAAACTATGTTGATGCTGAAGCAACTATTAAAAAGCACTGGGTTTGATATCAAAAACCAGAAAGTTCCAAGGGAAGGCATCATGATTATTTGTTGCATGAGACTTTTTTTTACCTCAAGAATTTCTGCATTGTGTAAAGTGACGTATCTACTAATTCCTTGTCTGTGTTACTGCTGTATGTCAATGAGAAGAATCGTGAGATTTATACGTGTGAGAAGATTGCACCAGAAGCAGAACTTTTCTCTGAACTCCATCATTATATTACCAAACCATCATTTGCAGGTAAACATTCAATGAACTATCCATGTCTTCCTCATCTTTTTGTAAGTTCTAAGTTGGAATTAAGGAAAGGAACTTGGATACAACGTTACTGAATTGTCTTTACATGATTTACTCACAACAATAATTAAGGGAGAACTGATACAATTTACTTGATATTTGAAACATAATCTCTGCGTAAAGGGTTTAGAATTTGCAAGACTGGGGTCTACATTCTAATATAACCCATGACCCGGTGGCACCATATGCATTATTAAGGCTATTGGTATTTGTTTGAATAGCTCTTATAAATCTAACACATCCTTGCTGTCAGTTTCTATTTGAGAGTGAAACCCACTCATAGCCTGCCTTTGCAATATGTATTACAGTAGATTGTTACTTAAAAAGTTTCCATGTAAACAACCTTTATCGCGGATAAAAAAACGTCTGAGAACTCTCCAATGTATCTACCACACAATGTAAAATGGGCAAAATTAAGTATCAATGTTAGTCTAAATGAACTAATAGGCTGTAATAACTATTCTTTATTTACAACATATTCAATATTGTACGAACCCTTGACCTGAAGAACCCATCATTACTACACGATGGCAGTATGTACAGTGGCACAGATGTGAGACAGCCTAGACAGAGAGAAATGGAAAATTCTCCTCTTCAAATTTGAGGCACGAACACTTATCATCTTCAGAACTTGTCGCGGAATGAATTTACAAAGTGGCGTGATGGTGAAGACCACTTGGACGAGCAGATAAATGTGCCGGTCATACAGTGGTTAGCAAGATGCATCTGAATTCCACAAAAAAATGCAATTTCTACAATTATAGCAGTTTTACAACAAAACTTGAACTCTTAGAATATATGCTTGGATAGTCCTAGAATAAGATAATCCAACTACTTATTAATGTAGGTTAATTGTATATATCCCACAATATATACCCACAGTTTGTGTACATAGCTATTCATTTATTTATATATGTATAAAATGTCCAGTATTTCTGCGCTAGTTGTTCTTAAGTTGTTTCATTTTTTAGGATAAAGCAGTGTCAAAATTACATTAATTTCAAATACAGCAATCATATCGTTTCGATACATATAGTATGCAAATGGTGCCAACAATCTCTGCGAGCACATTTCAATAACAGTCTCATATGCATTTATCATGAATAACTTCTGTTCATTGTAAAACTTGTATTTAAAATTGTATAATACCCCATGAGCTATTAGACTAAAGATACTTGCCCTGTGCCCTCCATTGCACCTGAAAATAAAATACGAAGTAAAATCTAGACAGACTGAAGATTTAAATGTTGCGCATAACGGTATGTCAACTTTAACGAGTTTCAACGCAGCTGTCTAATCGTGCGACTTTGTAGAGACATGAGTACTACTTCCTCCCTCTCAGGCTTTGTCAGAAAAACCTCTTTGTAGGGGCCGAGTTTGCTCATTCTCTTTCTCTTTCTATTCCTTGCTTCAAGGCTTCCAATTGTTCCTATTATCTTACATGATAAGAGAAAAACCATGATAATAATTGATAGCGGCACAGAGAAGATTCATTGTACTGATGTGAAGACCTGTTAAAAATTTCAAAAAGATTTAAGCAATTAACCATACAGGAATGCGAGAGAGGTGCATCATGTTTTAATGCGGCTTCGCTGTGTTCATGGTGGTGTTTTCCCCCATTTTTAAATCGTTCAAAAACACAGCTAAGGGATCAGGATCGCATCAGCAGTTCTACTTCTGTGCTGTAAGACTCCCATGCAAGACTCATCTTCGACGAAAATCCTTCAACACCTCCATTCCACTGCAAGAAATCAAACGCCTGAAAATTCATTTAAAATATTAGTAAGACTAAGCACATATTGGCACAGTTTTCTCATTGTAAACAACTAAATCAAAAGTGCACTTTTTCTGGAGCTGGAAGCATACTGTTAACACAAAACTGTTTAAGATCATTTATCATTGCCCTATTATTATTCTTTCATGAAAACAGTTTCTCGTGCGCAATGAATCAATGAATGCAACAAGACAAACATAATATGATAAAAAGTCACGACACCCTTGTATGCACTCTATACCTCCAATTTGTCCTTCTGATTCCAGTTGCCACTCAATGTCTTCCCCTGCTTGATCTAGAGCATAGACAATCTATTCGTGTTCACGTCTTTGAAGCCTTTGCTTGATTTCTTTATCCTACAAACTTGCGGACGAGTGCAGTAAATAAGCACCAAAGAAGTAATATTCCGTACAAAACCAACCGTAAAAACAACATCTCGTTCCTCTCAAACCAGCTCCTTTCCCTTCGACTTTTTCGAGTTCATGATCAATTTAGCCATAATTTTGGTATCATACTAAATATCTATAGTAGACCCTTAATATATTTGCTTGCATACAAAAGTCATATGGAAACTAATCCTAAAAAAATATTTTATACCAAAAGAGATATGAATATCAGAATCAGCTTCTCATTCTTTCACACACTGTCGATACATAATTTCAATACTTGACAAAATGGCCTCAATATCCATGATTTGTAAACCTAGAACACAGAGGCAATTCGAGTAATAGTACCCAGCTCACAAAATACGGAATTATCATGATTCAATTTGACAAAATAAATCAGCTGTACAGTGCTGTCCCAATTACACACAAATATACCAGTACCAGCTAACACCAATAGTGTAGAGTTAGAACAAGCCAAATACAAGAGAAATCTTACACAGGTATAGATCCTCGCAGCCCTCACACAATAACACCTCAACGACATGAGGACGAATTCTGGGGGACAAAGGTGATGAGCCCCTCATTAGTCATCACAACCAAATTCCTCCATAGTCTCTTCAGTCGACTGCATACCACATAAATAAAACATTAACAATATGTCAGTTCTTAAAATTAGATCATCCGTTGTCACAATCACACATAAGAATATTATACAGAGACTTCCTTTCTTTTTTTTTTTTCCCCCGAAATGGCTCCCTCCTCAGCAGAATACAATTACATATGGAGTTTATCCTTGATTCTAACAATTAAACACGTAATCTTCACAGGAAAGATCTAAAACGCAAAAAGTCATTAAAGGTTAGTTCCTTGAGAAGTGAACATTGGTGCGAAAAACTGATTCTATTCTAACCTGACCTGCACCAACCCTTCATTATTTCATAATCAATCCTAGGCGGAGGCATCAGATTCTATCCTCTCCACATTCTCCGTTAAAGGAACTCCACTTGTAATGTATCCATAAAAGTCTACCAAAACCCCTATTCATTAATTCATTTCAAACACGAAAAAAAATCTTTTTATAGTTACCGCCTACAAGCATCACCATCGTTTTACCTGGTAATGTAATTTCAAACAGCAAGAGACATAGGCAGTAACAATGTATAGGCTTTACTATATATCCAATTAGAATGATTCTCTTCTACAATTATTGATTTAACTCAATCCTATCTTCCAAAAATTTCTCAATGTAAATAAGCCCTATTGAGTAGAAGTTGATTGTGGAAATACAATTCCAAAATTTTTAGCAATGTAAAGGTTACCACTTTGATGGTCTATTTACATACTTCCTGAGAAGCAAATCCATTCTAATAAATCCTCCAACCGATTCGCCTATCAAACGTATCGAGTTGCTCAATCAATCAAAGCCTTAATCCCATAGAGTAGGTCATCAACATGAACCAAATTATTATATGCGAAGATAAATTTACATAAGCTGGCAAAACAACGTACCATCCATGCTGTCTTCTTCCTTGTCTATGAAGTCATTATCGACTAAAATATGATAAAGAGAGCATAAATCCTGAAATATCGAGAGTCAAGCACAATAATGATTAATGAGATAGAAACAAGCTTAACAAACTGTTAAAACTGAACTGACAAAATTTACTATGTATGTTGACAAAATGAACCAACTGCCAAAAAGAAAAAGAAAATATGGACATCACAGGCAGTCACCAAGAGATTCCAAAGAATTCAATAACAAGTATTTGCAATCATCAAAGTCACAAACATGTCGATCAATCAAATATAAAAAATATGCATTATACAGAAATAATAGCATTTGCGAACATTTGATATGCATTATGAAAACTACAAGCATTTACAACATGTGATAGCATTAGAAATTGACAGGCACTTTGATCAACAGTAGATATCGTACCAGAAACACAAGATTTGAACCAACGGTGTTAACAAAATGAACATACAAGCTTCGTCAAACAGTGATATGCATTACAGAAAATACAATTCATTGATTAAAAGGTGTTCGTGCAATTATGAATTAACACGCGAGAACGAATATGATGACCCACCTAAAGGAATCGAGCATATATCAGTTTTATTAATTTTTTAATCAAAACAGAAAAGCAGTAATTTCATGGCTGTGAGTAGAAAAGGCACAAGTCTTTGCATTATGAAGGAAAGAAAAGCTTACCGTATGAAAATGAGCGGGTATTGTAGATGAACTACTGAATGAATATGAGAAGACTAAACCAACTAAAGTCATTATGCCAAAGACTTAGTTCTTGTTCCAACTTCCAACGTAGAGTAAAGTGCGACACTTCTGTGAGTTGAAAACCACTCTACAAATGGAAAAGAAAAAAAAACACCGGATGTAAGACAGCTAAGAGAAAACTATTTGAAATACGAAAAAAGATTTTTATTTATTCTAATTTTTTGAAAATATTTATCCGAAATTGAAATCGATTTGAAATTTCACATATATCTATTAATTAGAAAATATAACATTTTCGTTTAAATTTTTTCTGCTTAATTAATCCTCAAAACTTATTCTACCAATTTCGATAACTACCCCTTTTAAAACGATTTAGAATCAAGTAAGTTCATCCTAAATTTTTTGGATATCGGAATGTCCAAGTTTATTGGAACGAAATGAACGATCGAGATATAGACAAAGAGTATACAGTAAGATTTTGATTAGGTACCATTACAAATTCTACAAATATCCTTTAGATTATAAGGAAGACATCTTCTCACAACGTTTGGAATGGAATAAACTAAACCATGTTATGGTCTTAAAATTGATGCATGAAAACACGAATGCAGGCTCTGCAGCACCTGTTTATTTCCTACTAAATCTACACAATGGACCTTGACAATAATGGTATTTACACTATCAGTTCACTATGATACACTCACACCTTCACGCAAGCAGGAAGAGAGTAGATGAAAAACAGCGTATATCTAAGTATAAGCACGCTATCTCATCTCCCAATCACCAATTATTTCATCAATCCTTCCCCTTGTTGGAACTTCACCGGAGCTGTCAACATCCTCCCTCGTCAGAGCTAGAGAAAATACAGATTAGCATCCTTAATATGTTCTGATAAGCCCTTAGCGCTACTAACTTGAGCCTGCTACAGCGCTGCGAAATCAAGCACAAACTCAGTTTTGTTGCACAATCTTTAAATACATACCTCCGTATATAAAATTCTTCTTATCTGCTAGCTAGAATGAGAAAGAATTACCTGACTAGTATGATCTAACCAGCAACCAGTTGAAATGCGACACGTGCTTCCTGGCTACTTTGTTAGACTTGAATCAATCTTGGAATTGACTCCATCCATCCCCATGCATCACCATCTGCCAATACAGGAGAAAACGAAGCCCCAATTCATAAGTAACAATTTAAGTGTCTGCCAAATTTCTTTCCTTATAATGTGAAATTCCATCGCAACTAATCCCAATATTGTAGCCACGAATCAAGATTTATTTACCCTTTTTTACTTCTGCAAGGAAGGAGTATGGAGTGTAGGACCAGCGAAAGGAATGGTCAAATTGTATCAAAGGATTCTCAGACAAACCTCCCTAACGTTTCCGTATCTGCCATCTATAATCACTGCAAGTGGAAACTCTAGGTGAAAAATTTAATAGCAATTTTATCGATCAAATGGAATCTGTAAATCAATATTGCTAAACAGAGAAGTATATTGATTAAAGGAATTCAAGGGGAAAACAACTTGTTAAGAAAAAGATAAGAAAATACGATTATAATTTACATCCAGTTTGTGACAAAGCGTCGCCATATTTCTCTCGAGAGACGCATATCACACAATTGAATGTTGAACCTACATTATTCCGAGACCACATTGAGTTCAACACCTTATAATGTAGATCTAAATACACAGCTACACCAACATAAGTTTCACATTACTTCCTTCACAACAAGAAATCTCAGTTATTCAGAAATTCACGACAAACGTTACCGTATCGAAATGTAGAGCCCACAGTTTATAATTCTCCTGAAATATACATGAATCAACTACATCTCAAGGTGCTAAACATTAGGTATTGCAAAAAATTCAGGAAACTGACCTTCATCTTTCAGATATGTACAGATTTTCAATGCAGATCAAGATACCCAGTATTGACAAAATCCAACCTATGTGACATGAAACATAAAAATAATCAGAGTGGTAAGTAACACACCAGACGTAATTGGATCAGCAACATGTTGACAACACATTCATTAGAAATAGATAATTCTCCGTGAGAGAAAAGCACTAAAGCAAACGATCAAACATTCGAACACTTAACGATTAAGATCAAAAATATAGGAGGACAATAATACTGATAAGTTTTGCGTGCTAGAGATCACAAGGCGAGGTAGGAATCGATACCCAGGATCGTCTCCTGAACCGGGAGAAAGCTTTTAACACTTGACTATCACTCCACTCTCATAATAATCTGAAAGTTAACAGTTAAGACTGTAACAGCAGAGAACATTGCAAAAATAAAGAATAAGGTTAAAAGAAAATATCTAAGACATGCATTGAGAATACTCAAAGCCTAAGCTTATCAAATTCAAATGTATAACTTGGGTGTCGAAGCATCATTAGAAAAAAAAAACACCACAAATATCATCAACAAAATCTTCATATGTTCAACCTGAAAATTAGCAAAATCTAAGAGATCAATAGTTCATACCTAGTGGGATTGAAGCATGTCCAAACAACACTCCATCTTTCCTTGAAACATCATGCTCTTCTCTACAAAAGACCTGTCTTTTTAACTGTGGGGAACCTTTTTGAGACTACAGTTGAAAATTATGAAATATTAGCATAAAAAACATTCAATATTAACAGCAAAGGTACTCAATTCAATCTCTGAGCCAAAACCTTGGAACAATAAAAACTAAGATAAGTTTTATTGCTCTTCGCAAGATAAAAAATCTACAATCAGATTATACCCAAAAAAATAACATTACTGAATGATATCTCATGTGCACTTCAACTGAAAACTATAGGGTTTACAAATTTACCGTATTGCTACTGCTCAGGCTTTTGCTTAGCCGTTCGTTTCATGTAACTGTTGTAACCACTAGAACACCTATTGAAGATTCAAAACCAATAAAAGAGGATACAGTTCACAATAACAAGAGTCTAACTTACCCTCTGACCTTTTCCAAACTTCAGCGGGCGTTCACGCCGGACTCGAATGATAAGATTCCAAGAAGATCTTCAGCAGGTCCATCTGAAACAGCGCTAAAAAAAAAATGAATAACCCACATTCCTTGATTGGAAAAACTCTTTCTGAGATAGGAAGACAGTATGATTCCGTCGAACTGTAATCAGAAATTCAAATGCAATAATCACTCGGAAAAAGAGCAGCTTTATAAGATGCACACTAGTCTTATAGCTCCCCAATTAAGTCTAACATACAAGAAACACTTCCATCACCTAACTTAATATAACATTCATATACCACATAACTACATAATGAGGACAACGATCCTCCTAAGAAAACAGCATTTGGGAATAGCAACCAATTTTGCTAGTTCTATATTATCCATATCAGATTGCTTCAACATATATCACCATTCCAAAAGTGGTATAGCCCCCGCATCAGCGTATCGAAGCATGGCCGACAGCATTGTCTCTACGATGTCCCCCATCCGCCACTCGTTTAGCCACATCTCATTAACACACGCACATTTCCAAAGAATCCTCCCATTCTTAACTAACAACCCCTTCTTCTTCTCTCACCAAGTTCTACACAGATATTGCTCATCTAACTACTTCCAACACCATTTTTTGTCCTAGTTTTAGCTCTACAGAAGCAAGTAACCACTTCTGCAGCAAAAATGGGTAATTTCTGTCATTCGTAAAATTTTGTAATTCACCAAAATTCCAAATCAATAAATAAATCTATAAATACAAATACTTATTGAGCAGCAAGAATGAAAAACAAGAGGATATGCATTAGACTATGGTGAGCATACATCACCAGAAAATCCCAGGAGTGGCAAAACTAAAAAGCCGCGAAATTGAAATGGGAAAAAAGGTATAAAAGAGGAAGAACATACAATGACAGCATATCAAAGTGGTTAAGCCAGCATCAGCATCAACAGCATGGCAGTCAACGGCCGTCGTTTCGATCAATTGGCCCCAACCACCACTTTTTGCCACCATTCCGTTCAACACTCTGCTTATTCCACCCATCGCTTGCAGCTTGCTCACCGTCACCCCCTCTTGCCGTTTATCTCCGTTGATGCGGGGCCGGGCCGGGCTGGACGACTCGCACCTCACCGAGTTCCGACCCAGTTTGGCGGTTGGGCCGGTTAGGTGCGGTTTTCACGTGGTTTCAATGGCTTATGTATAATGCAGAATTGTGAATTGGATGAATGCAGTGTGATTGTTAACGAGCTAACTTTGTGAGACCGACGATGAGAAATAAGGAGAACTAAGCTCGTATAATATGAAATGACCATTTTGTTTCGTCAATTGACATTTGCTCAATTCAAACTTATTTTTGTAAATTTATTTTTATTAAATCTAATAAATTATTAAAAATTGAACTTGTTTTGCAAAAGAATTTATTTTACTGAAAAATTATTGAAATAAATTAACATAAACAACCTTAGACTTTGTTATTTGAACTGAATTCAAGGTTAATTGATTTTTTGTTTTATTAAACATAAAGGAAGTGAACTTAATGGAATAAGTACTTGTATTATAAATTAAACATAACATAATCGGCCTAAAATGACTTTTTCGACAGGTTATACTCCGGTGGTAGTCCAAAGACTCCACCAATCTAGATTTACACCCAACAATGGATCAGATTGAGTAGGTGATCCAAGCCAACCCGTCTCCATCTCCGTCAATCACCCAATTCCACTCAATCCATCCACACCGAATAACCGTCATCTATAATTGATTTATCACATCGGTAGGTCGGATTCTTCATGATTCGCATTATTATTTTTCATAGACATTTTTCAATCATCATTATATGCGTTAGCTCTAAATCTCATAACACTACAACCAATTTAAATATCACGAGTATACGCGACTACCAAAAACTTAGTATTTACACTATTGATCGTAGGATAAGGGATAAAGGAAAAATATGTAGGGAAAAATTAATTAATATATTCCTTTCAATATAAAATAAGTTGATGGATGGAAGGATATCGGATGACGGATGGGCATCTTCACCCCGATCCCGATCCGCCACCAATTTAAAATCCGCAAATTTCACATTTTTATCCACAAAAAATTGATCAAATGGGTCAGATTTCCATTCTAATCGAGTCGGATAAATTGTCAGGTCTAATTTAACAACCTTCATTTCACGCCTACTGAACTCTTCATCAGCAAAAAAAAAAAACTCGATGACATTAATTGTCCAGGCCATGGAATAAGAATCCTAATTAATTGGAAGTCATTAGTACAAATACAGATATAATACTTCCTATATTATTGTCGTACGGATAATCATATTCCCAATTTTATGCATAATATCTAAATTTCAAACCATAATAATTAAGTTATATTGAATTCAAACTAATTTATGCATGGCAAATGCAATATGTATATCACAAATACTCGATATATACATATTAAATATAGTATAGATATATGTTTCTAAGGCAGAAAATCTAATTACAAGAACTATATATGTAGAATTTGCAAGTATCCCGTACTAAATTCTTAAATGCATGTATGGAAGAAATTTATGCTTGATGAAGAGCTCCGATCAAATAAGAATCCCGGAGACGTTGCCTCTGAACTCCTCAGCTTGTTTTGTCTATTATCTTTCTCCATCTATGTATTTAAAGACAATAATAATAAACCAAAATATAAAACCACAAAATTGTGATGTATACAAGATCGAACCATTTAAACAATTTTCATAAATAATATCCGGAAGAGCTACACCACATTATTGGAAGTTTTTTGCATTATTGAAACGTACCATACCGACTCTAAACCATGAAATACCTGAACCAATGTATCAATTGCTCCTTTGTGACGTAATATTCACGTCTTCACCCATATCGACTTCTTAGAGCAATCTATGGAAAAAAAGTAAAACTTTATAAGATAACACTCCAATACATACGCATCCGTCAACAGCCAAAATTTTTTAAAAAATGTGAATTTTGTGTGTTCTTCGGTGTGATTTACGTATTCTCTTTGTATATAAAAGCTTACGTTTATAGCAAGACATCGAGCAATATACACAAAAGATTACTATCCAATTAAATTTTGATTTGCTTCTATTTAATTAAAATCAATATACATGAATATTATTCAACTACGCTCTCTTTGTCGTCCTACGCCTTTGACAAAACCTTAGAAGTCATCACTTGCGTTTCTGACACATCCAGCACCAATCCTAAAATCAATAATACATTTGCAAATTTCATTAGTTAATTTATCCGAATAAACATTGGTGTTTTCCATAAACTAAAAACATGGACTAGAAGCTAATTCATAAAAGAATTGATAACTTAGACTATATCAATGAAAATTTTTAAATCATAAGTACTACTATAAAAGAGTATAGGAAAAGGAAATAATAATTGATTAAGAAAATGAGTTCCGTTCAACAAAAAAAATTTCATTTACTTCCCCAGTAATTAATTAGAGACAAATATCTACATAATAATATGACCGAATAATGATAAAATACAATAGAGTGATATATTACTTTATGTTTGTGACAAGTGAATCAAAATTTACCTTAGGCTTTCCTCTACCATTAGGTTTGAGCAGAGCTTGGCTTAATGAGAAGGATCAAATCATCACTTGTCACTGCATATATTTATGGTCAAGGTTAGTTTATGAATAATAATAAATATACTCAAATTATCAAATGTGAATAACGAGTCACTATAATTGATGTAAAGGTCACTATATACTTGCGTGTACAATAATTTATTTACACTGATGCATACAGGATTCGTGACATAAAATACGAGTAATCTTTTATCATATATGGACTATGAAGTAAAATTGTCTACCAAGCACACTCTTAAATTAACTAACCTCTTATGTAAAACAATATAATTGGGATCTTACTAACAAGAGTGTCAATTTCATACTTGCAAATTGCAATTATTAATAAGAATTAAGAGAAATTACATGCAATCCATTGCATCTGATAACAGTGATTCCATATCATCAAAATAGGTACAAATCTTCTCCACTATGACCTCTGATTTTGTATGACTAACCATTTTAGAAAATGTGTCATTTACAATTCCCTGCAACAAATAAATCGAAAATTATAATGCATTACAAATTTACAATGTTCATGAATAGATCAAACTTACATAGAATCATAAATTATAATTTTTGACGATTTTTTTTTTAAAAAATTGACGATTATAATCTCACCATCGTATCATACATTATCAATTATCTTATGAACCTCATACATTTTTTAAGGTCTTTTTTTTTAAAAAATAAAATAAAATTACAAAGACAATAATTACCTAGTCATAAAAAATTAGTAAGGGGCTTAAAGGGTTCACAGAAATACATACAAAAATTTACTATTCATGTGATATTGTAAATCATACTAAAATATATATTTATACCATGCAAATATGCAATAATAATGGCTACCTCATTTAACAATGACGCCAAATAATCTCGAAGCAATTCTTGAACAATTGCTAAAGACATACTCAACACGAATTATTACAAAATATTATTTTATTTTTTAAGTTTTTTGAAGTGAAGTATAAAAAAAAATTAGTGAAAGAAACTTATTAGCAATCAAAGCCAGAAAATCTTATTTGAAATGTAGAGATCGAAATAATGACCATATCTAAACTGAGCTTTGCTAAATGATCTTAAATGATATGTTAATCCATTACATTAGTATTCCMCTTTTTCTAAAATAAAATACAAATCGTTTTGTTTGTGAAAAATGGAATAAAGTAAAGTGAATAGATCAATCGAAACAAAACACACTACGAGTAAAACAAAAAGTTGATAGATCAATATGTAACATATAGAGTAGAAGAGATTCGGAAGAAATATAAAGGAGCTGAAATATTTGTACTCGACTTAATAAATAATTTGAGAAGTAGAAACACGGGACGGGAAAGAAAGTCTGAAAAAAACCTCTTTTTAAATTTGAACTTTTCCTTTCAAGTTTTAAGAAAATTTGAAGGAAAGAAAGATTTGAACTAAATATGATTTATTCTCTTTTCTTTCTTTTTTCCTCTCATCACGCACTTTCGTTTGCTTCCTTTTTCTCAACTAATCGAGAAGATATTAACATTAAAACCCATGATAGAAAAAATAGACTTATAAATTAATTTTAGGACAAATATACCAGGCTTGGTATGGTTTCTCCATCAAAATGAAGAGGATCCAAATTGATTTTAGCTATTTACACATTTACACCTAATTATTGTTTTCCTCTTCCTTTAACTAACTTCCATCCTAAATCAATAAGATATTTTTTTTTTTCGATAAGATATTGTTACTTTGACTTTTAATAATTTACTCCGTATATATTAGAAACTTAGAAGGATAAGCAATTAAGCACCACATGTAGAGCTCACTGTGCTACTAGTAGTAATTAATAACGTCAATATTTCAAACGTAAAAATTTCTTCATGATTTTTCGTATTACGAAATTCAAAATCCGAAGTAATAAAAATCATATTTATACTAATATCACACACGTAAATAATTTAAAGAACAAATAGCTAGAATATTAATTCCTATCGAATTCGAAATATTATTGTCAGTTTTGATACAATATACCATATAGGTGATATATGTTGAATCGAAAATGATCTACTCGTAGCATATTTTTGTTAAACTAAAGAGTAGTGGTCATTGTTTACATTGAAAATATATTATATTTATATTACCTAATCACTAAATACCAATCTCATTTTTTCTAAATAACATATTATCCCTCCGTTCCTTGAAGTTTATGTCATACCCGTTTATTTCACTATTCACAAGTGAGAGAACTTGTAAATATTATCAATGTAAGTTATAATATCATGTGGATATATGGGTCTTGTTATTCGTATAATGAATATATTATTAATATTCAAATGTTATAATTTTCCAAATGATACAAAGATAATAGCGATACAAACATGCATTGGGAGCGTATAATAGTAACTGCATGATCTTTATGGACAGAGGGAGTATTTTTTTTTTCCATTATCTTCCACTTAAAATTTCAATAAATTTGCTAGTAGCAATGTTACTAGAGATATCCTAATTCTAAGAATTTTTAAATGTATATATGCGAGATATTATACTTTTTACCCTAATAATAATGTGGAGAGTTACCAGAAAAAGATAAAATGGCCTAATTAGTATTAAACATTAGATAAGTGTCCATGCTAACCCACTTAGTATGTTATGAACTTGAATTGAATACTCAGTATAAATGGACTCATAGATAGGAGCTTTCCCAAAATACAATTGTTAACTAAGTGACAAGACACTAGATCATAAGTCATAATAACTATAATCATAAGTTCATAACAAACACAATATTTCGTGCAAGAAGATGAAGAAAGGTGCATGAGTGGCATGCTAGTTGTCCTCGCCCGCGTCTTGCTGAGGAACAACCTTTCAGTGCCAGCCCAAGACCTAAGAAAGTCAGATGCGAAAGCAAGTATTTCCTTGTCTAAAGCAAAGTTTGACTGCCTGTCGCTGTGTCCTCGTACTGTTAGTCGACTGTAACAGCTGCCAGGCTGTTTGCGGACCTGGTGCACCACTTCCTGTCCCACCAGTGAGGTCCAAAAGCCTAAGAAGTGGAATGCAAGAAAGAGAGTTTGGTTCTGCTAAACAAGCCACTTTTTGTCCTGCTTCTTGTCCTGTACTTGCACTGTGATTGTGTCACTTGTCAGCTGTCTGTCGGCTCCTGTCCATTCACCACCGCGCCACCAGTTTCATCTGTCCCCAAGAATGTCCGGTGCACGAACAAAAAATACCCTGCGTGTTACTCAGACAGTTTACTTGCCCTGCTGCATGTCCTCTCAGAGAGTTGCAAGTGACTGTGTACTTGCAGTCCTGTTTGCAGTAAGTTCATCTGTTGCATACAATAGTTATTATTATCTGTTGCTACTTGCCATTGTGAATTTCTGATATTAGAGTCGATATCCGTATCTATATTCTTACTTGAACATGCCAATTTATTGATCATTTGCAGACTGTAACAAAAACCGGAACGTATGCCAGGACCCTAGATTCATTGGAGAGATGGCATCACATTCTACTTCCACGCAAGAAGGATCAAGATTTCTGCATTGTTACAGACTCCATCTCCCATTCAACGCCACTCATTGGTAAGCGCGACTCCACGAATGGGGAGGACTTCACTTGGTAACAGCCCTAGGCTACTCTTTGATGACCATAATAATATGGAGCTCAGAAAACTGCTACACTGGAAACGAATGCATTAGACCGTCTTTCACTTTCTTTTCGAGACCATTCCATCACATACCTGAATCAGAGGGTGCCAGCTGAAATCCACCACATAGTGTGGGCCATCACCAGTCAAGGTCTACAACGCGGTTGAATTGAGCCAGAGCGGAAAGTTCAAGATCAAGCACCTAGTATCCCATTACAGAAAGGACTCCTTGATCCACAAGTATGGGATAGTCCCGGAACAGGATAGCTTTGCTCCACTTGACCGAGCTTCAAGTTTTACTCTCTTGAGTGATGAAGTGAAGGAGTATTAGGCCAAACATACGCGAGCAGCTATGTGAGCCGGGTTAAGATGGGGGTGGCAAATCCTGTCCTTGGAGGGGAAAAGGAGTTCCATTCCTCCAACCTGTTTGCAACTGATTGTGGTGTTGCCAAATTCAATGGGAATGAAACAACTTCTTATGAGGGAATGCAGTTTGCTGATCTCAACTGTGCTTCTGGTACTGCTGGCCGTGGAGTTGTCTGCAAACGCTGATTAATTTCTCTRTAGYACTGAATTTCAATTAATTACTTCATTTTTACATAAATTTATTGTCAGAATATGTGACTCTTTAATTGCTACATTGTATTATGTGAAGTGGTGAAGATTTCTCACCCTTTGTACACCACTACATATATRGAGTGAAAGCTATAATGCAGGGATTAAAAGCCCTTATAAGTTTKCTATCTAATGAATTCATTGGACAAAGATAGAGTAATTGATTTACCAAATCAGTAGTTAATGTGTCGTATTTCTTTCAGAGAAATTCAGACGAAGTGATCATAGCCTACGTACTAACATAATATTAAGAAAATGAAGGCGGACTAATTAAATAGTCCKGTCTGATGATAAAATCAGGAAAGATAGCAAGATCTTCATTCTATTTTGTTTTCTAATCGTACCAATGACAAATCTGAAGTACTTCTTCGCAATACCAAGATATATAAAGCCATAAGCCAAARCTGATGAAACTCATTGATATATAACTTGATAAGCACGCAACTGCGATGATTTCCATATCTGTCCTTGAAAGTGCGCCCAGATTACAGTAAGCATTATACTCCAACACCAACTTCAAGCAAAGGTATGGTACTTCCCGGCCTGAAAACGTGTTGATTATTATTTTGTTACTTTGACCCTTGGTTATACTTCAAGTACCCATGTGAGATCTTCGATAATCAGACATGAGTACGWYACTTGGACACTTCATTTTAGACCAAAATCATTTAAAATTTTCATACAATAGCCAAGTTAGTCACTTGGATTCATAATAATCATGCCAAACATGAGTACATGAATCCAAGTAACATGGATTATGTATATATTTACCTATAGTATACAATGTACATTGTATCTAGATCTGCGCCATCCGTTTATATAATCTAACTTAGATGACAATCAGTTTCTAAAACAACAAAAATATTACTCGAATCGTCTCTAATAGCTAGGAGTATTCTAAATTACTTACTGTATTAGTGAAGTTTAGCGATTAAGCACGTTTTATCTAGCCAGGTAGCCAGCTATAACGTAAGGAATGRACTTCCTTCTAYTCGGCTAGCGTTGACTAAAGAATCATGAACCTTAAAGTAAGCCACCCTCCTCTTCTTATGTGAGAAAGTAAAAGTTAAAGTATGCCTTAACTTAATCAGCATATAAAGTTGCACCTTCCAAACCAATATAAAAGGAACATGAAGATGCAATTCAATTCTTCATCACACCAAAAAAAAACAATCTTCTTTCTCAATCTTTGTCAAAACAACTTCTGATTCAACCATCCTAGGATCAAAACCATGAAGTGCCGCGGTTGTGACAGCCACTATCCTTGTATTTACAGTCTTGTCATTGCTGATGCCGCGACACCTAAGAAGGCAAATGCCAGGACAAGTATTCCCTTGTTATGGCATAGATTACCAGTGCCGGAGTCATGCCCTAATCTTGCTCAGTTGACTGTGATACATGTCAAACTGTGTGTCCCTGTTGTGGACTCGCCACCATCATCCTCTCAATCACCAAACACCCCAACGCCACCAGCTACGTCATCTAGCCCTAAGCGCGTTAGGTGATGAATGAGAACTACCCATACTGCTACTACAGAGAGGTTTACTTGCCTGCTGCCTGTCGCGATAGTTGCAAGTTGACTGTCTACTTGTAGTCCTGTTTGTGGTAAGCTTCTAGCAGTTTCTGCTCGATTCTTAGTTAATTAATTGGTTTAAATTTACTCATGCTAGGGTCATTTCCTGTTTAATGAGCCATATTTCTCAGTTACAAACAACAAATGTGTCTAATTGCATCAAAAGTAATAACATGCACATCATTTTACCATGAGCCATGAATTGAAATCAGAGATGATAGTCACATACATTTCATACAGTACAATTATTAATTTTGATGTATGTCATGTTTAGACTGCAACAACCAGGAGCAGTGTGCCAAGACCCTAGGTCATCGGAGGAGACGGAATCACATTCTACTTCACGGCAAGAAAGATCAAGAACTTCTGCCTGGTGACAGACTCGAACCTCCACATCAACGCACATTTCATAGCAAGCGCACCACTAACATGGGAAGGGACTTCACATGGGTGCAATCCCTAGGAATCCTGTTCGACAACCACCAACTCTACATCGTGCCAAAAGACACCACATGGAACGACATGGACCGTCTTTCCCTTTCCTCGATGGCCAACCATCGACCTCCAAGAAGGCGAGGGTCCAGCTGGACCTCACCAACAACCGGCAAGGTGAGCATCACCCGATCCAAGGCTACAAACGCGGTGGAGGTTGAGGCCGAGGGAACTTCAAGATCAAGGCGGTGGTTAGTCCCCATCACGGAGAAAGAGTCTTGCTCCACAAGTATGAGATCACCCACAAGAGGACAGCTTCGCGCACCTTGACTTGAGCTTCAAGTTTTTACTCGTTGAGCGATGATGTGAACGGTGTCTAGGGCAGACTACGGAAGCAACTACGTGAGTAAGGTTAAGATGGGAGTTGCACAACCCGTCTTAGGAGGGGAAGGGAATTCCATTCTCCGGTTTGTTTACCACAGATTGTGGTGTTGCCAAGTTAACGGGAATCCTTCAAAGGGAATGAGTTTGCTGATTCGAATGCGCTTTTGGATTCAGCGGTCGCGGAGTCGTCTGCAGGCGTTGATCATCTCTCAACGACGTACCATTACTGAATTGCTTAATAAATTTTTTAAGGGATTTTATGTAAGATTATTGTTTATATTTTATACTTGTATGTATCATGTTCTTCTTGTTTTTCACACATAAAAAAAATTAAAAATAAATAAAAATTGTTGAGATAATTAACCGTGTATAAGTTTTTTTTTTTTTTTGACGGGGAGTGTATAAGTTGTATGTTCTTTTGTTCTCATTCTTGTTGAATTCAGACTTAAAAATAAAGGCTGCTTTGGCTTTGAGGAAAGAATGGATTCATTTAACACTTAGAAAACATGTTAATTATTGATTTATTGTTCTATAAAAAAATTAATGCCAAAGAGAACCGTAAACCTTAAGCCTTAACGGCTAGTCGGCTATTGGTTAGAGAGCCTCAAAGATGGATGAGAATCGATCCCATGATCTCCTCAAATTGGGAGGGAGATCGATCTGCCAACTGATCGAGCTACTTCACTCCGTGACTACGTTACATTGTACATCGTATGAAGTAAACAACCCATTAATATCGTGTATTATACTCGGTATACTGGCTAGAAGCACGGACACTTCGCCAAGGTAGCGTGTCCCGTGTCGGACACGTGTCGGAAACGGACTTTCTTCGGACACGTGTAAATCCGTGTCCGACACACAAAGGACGTATCCAATTTTTTATTATATTTTTGGACACACGGACACAGATACCGAAACGTGATGAACACGTGTCGGACACGTTTTGGAGAACAAGACTTATCTTCTCCTATTCAAATTTAAAAACCCTAACCTCCATTATATCATTTTCTCCTACAAAACTCGCTAAATTAACCCAAACCAATAGAATTTCTTCTTCTCTCTCCTCATTTAGGTGCTCCAAGAACTCCCCTTCTCTCTCGTCATTTACGCGCTCTTACTAATTCGTCGATCGCTGATTTATTTCACTTATTGATTGGTTTTTTGATTTATTTGATTTTGTTTCACCTAAATTAACACATTTTATCGCGTACATCTAACTTATTTTAATTTTATATGAAAGTGATATTGTAAAGTGTTAGATTTACCTATATTAAATGCAAGCTTGTAAAATTATTTTCAATTTGATATATTTATTATGTTACTATTCCCGTGTTCACGTGTTCGCTATTTTTAAGTTGACGTTTTCCCGTACCCGTGTCGTGTCCGTGTCCGTACCCGCATCGTTTTGGTGCAACCTAGTATACTGGGATGCCAACTACTATTGTTAGTTATAATAATATTTGGTTCGTTTTTTTTTTACGGAAAGATAAAAACTTTATTAAGCTAAATCAATAATTACATCGCGGGCAGCCACATCAGGCACCTCTTCAATCCAAACTTTAAAAGAATCAAAACTACAACTATTATTTGCTAAAACATGAGCAACTTTATTTCCTGAACGTCTAACAAAAGAAAAAGAAAAAGAATTGCACCGAGAGCCAAACTGGAGAATATCACGAACGAGGACTCCAAATAACGAGCAATCCTTACAACCTTTCTGCAAGGCCTGGAACCCAAGCAACCTTAATCACATCCCTCATGGCTACAGCCTCTGCTACATCCACCTCCCAATTCACCTCATAGACTTTCGTCATCGCAAGAAGAACATCACCCTCGTGGTCACGCACCACACCACCAATACCTGTTCGCCCATCAACTAATACAGAGGCATCACAATTCGCTTTATATATACCGGAAACAGGTGGCTGCCATGAGGAACTATCAAACTATGCCGCTGGATCAATAGAGATGTGATGTTCATTGGCCTTACGGAACTCACCCAATAAACCCATAGCTCGCAGAAGAATAGAGGGGATATTAAGCTTGATTGAATCAAAAATCCACCTATTCCGAGCTAACCACAACTGCCATAACACACTCCAAAAGACACTCCACCATTCAGAATCGTTGAACTTGCCAGCTAAAGTATCCATCCAATCTCGAAGGTCCAAATTTCTCAGCTCCTCAACTTCCAAACGCAGAGGTGAAGCCTTCCATACCACACGCGAATCAGAACACAAAAAGAACAGATGTTTTATACTTTCGACCTCCTCTCCACACAGTGGGCATTGTGAATCAACCTCAATCCCTCTCGTGGTCAATAAATTACGCACGGAAGGCCTGCATTTAGTAACTTCCAACCAAAAATTAATAATATTTGGTTCGTTAAGTTGAATCTCAAAAAATATTTGAATTAAAAAATGTTTGAGTCACCCTAATAATTATTGTATGTTTTGTGGTGAACGTTGCCTTAATTTAATGRCTAAACTCTAGACTCTTAAATAGCGAACATAAAAATCTTCTTTTGAATTTGTCTACTTCGATGCGTTTGWGGCTCAACTTCGTGTGTTAAGGGGAAAACATTAGGGCAATCTTATTTTCATTAGTAGAACTAGATTAATTTCTCGTGCGATGCACGCCTACATTA